>VXAZ01008843.1:240318-305606 GCA_013399875.1 Gymnorhina tibicen
GGTGAGTACAGAGCAGATGGAGCAAACCTGTAGCAGTTGACTGAAAACATGAAGTTTTACGGATTTACTTGTGGTGTCCAACATCTTAGCTGCAGCAGAAGAGAAATTTTCCTTGCACATTCTAAGTCACGATCCCCTGCAATGCTCCATGTGCTTTGGGACAAACTAAATATCAAGCACTGGATGTTGTCCAAAATAGGTACATTTATGGTACTGCACACGGTAAAAGATAAGAAGCTATCATACATGAACAATCAACTGTGATTGGTGCAGATTAGGGGCCTTGGCAGAAAATGGAGGGAATGAATGGCTGCCTTATGCAGCTTGATGTGGGATCCCAGTCTGATGTTAGACCCTTCACACGTGGCTCTCAAGTGCTTTCCAGTACTCACTAATATGACTAGTATCTGCTTGCATACCTCATTTTTGCTGTTTTCTTCCTAGTATTTCTGCACTGCTAGGCATAGTTTTGATATGAGGCTTGTTTGGGGAGAGAGTTCAAAATATAAATAGTGCCACGTATTTATCCCGAAGACTGCAGCTCAGCCTCTGCTTGTGGCAAGGTGTGGGAAGGATAGTATTCACCTGGTTCACCTGTGGGTGTTTGCTTTGTGTCTCAGATTTGCCTCCAGGAAGGGTTTAACCCACTTACTAGAAGTCCTGTGTGCCTGAGGAGTTGCCTTCAGTCTTCAGTGTGAAACCCAAGTGATTTGGACTGAGCTCAGGCTGTTGAGCTCCTTGAATAAAAGGGGGGAGACATTTCGCTTCAGCCAGTAGCATACAAGAAGCCGATGTACAGCACAGAAGCTGAATCTGTCCAGGCTGCAGCAGGTCAAGTTGCTGATGAGACACATCCACTGCAGTGCTCGACGCTGTGTGGGGACACCGACAGACTGGTGGCTCTCTGCCCAGGGACTGTGCATTCCTGGAGGCCTGGCAGGAAATTACCTGGCCTCATCCACCAAAGGAGAATAGAACCAAATAAATTTCTAGACCTTTCACATATACTACTGGCATAGACTTTTTTTTTTTTTTTACTATTATTATTTTTCTTTAAGAAGCATTTCTTGTAGTAAAATTTGTGATGTGAACAACTTGCCAATATCCAGTATGTCAGTGTGCATTTGTGGAAGAGTTAAGTCATCACTGTGGTTCATTGCAGTTTGGCATTTCTGACACCTGAGTACTCCTCGCTCCAACGCAGAAATTTAACTCAGTGAGACTGGAGAGAAAAGCAAGATCTGTCCTTTACAGATAAATTAGTTCAAAGTTAAATAAGGCAACTTTTATTTATGTTCTAGATATTAAGGAGGAGACTAACAATTGTCAGAAATAATTCACATGCTTTAGTGCATATACATAAACCATTCAGATGTGTTAGTTAATGCTTTTTAAATTAAAAAACATAAAGATCTGTGAACAAGATGAATCCTTAGCAATGAAAAAGACAGCCTCGCAAAACCTTGTCAGCTTGATTCCAGGTTGATGATTCCTATTAGAAAGAGTCATAATCAGATGTGCTAAAATGATGACAGTGCTGAATAAGTCAGCAAACATGAGAAGCAGTAGGACCAGGACCATTGTGGGATGCTGTCAGTGGGTGATTTCACCAAGTCTCAGTAGGATGTGGCACTGTTTTTCGTTTGAGTATTTTAAAACATTTTTGTTACAAGAGTCATAAACAGAGAAAAAGTCTCAGCCTTATAATTCAGAGAACGTTTCCCCCCTCACCCAAATGCCTACGAAATGCAGAAATCTGACATTAAAAAAAAATGGCCTTAATGTCAATCTATACTAAAAGAAGTGCTGTTTCTTTATGCAGCAACTTCCGTCATGGTTTTGCAATCACTTGAACACTAGATAAAATTAAAATAAACAGAACAATAGTTGTTTCTATTTTACTTTAATACAACAGAAAGTCAGATTTTTTTGGCTACAGAAGTCAAGGCTTGCATCCCAACAAACTGCAGGCTTAGAGTTTGCAAGGAATTTTGGAATGTGGTATGTGTCTGGATTTGTATACTTTATCATCACTGTTGTCTTGTGCGGGCAAGTTTGTCATAACTCACTGCTTCATTTTTCATGAATTACAGTCATGCTTTTGTTCACAAGCAGTATGAATAGTATAATTTCTCTCTTTGTTTTTCTTTATACATACACTCCAAAGTACACTGTGCAAATCTGTGCCTCTTACTCTAGCAAAAAACCCTGTGAAGTAAAAATGCAGTTCATGTAAATGCTTGTGCACATTAGAAAACCATAAATACAACAGGCTTGTCCCAATATAGAGCAGCATTTAATGCCAGCATTACCTATTAAAATCAGTGCATTAGGCTTATGGTAGATGCGTGTATGTTAGTTTAGCATAATACTGCTAAAATTGCCAATCTAAAGCCCAGTTGCTGTAGCCATTAAGAAAGCAAATGCTCTTTCCCCTTCATTTATAGCAGTATTTGGTCAGTGTGCAATGTGATTAGGATGATATTCCATCACACTGGACTTTCATTAATCAACAGATAACCCTCTCAGTTGAGTAAATTCAGTTTCTCTGCATCTTAGGGCTAAGACAAAGTATGAAGTCTAGTCAGCAAAGCGGGGAAGAGGGAAATAAGGTTATTCTTTTTTCCCTGCCCTCTGGGCCACACCTCTGCTCTTGTGCAGTGCCTGTAGTACAGAGCAGTGTCAGAGATAGAGACAGCCTCCTGCATGCCCCAGTTTGCTGTGGTGACTTCATCTGGATGAGTCCAGGGACACAGTGCTGTCATACACGCATACAGACATACATGCAGAGAGATATGAAGAGGTTGGAGCCCCCATCCAGGCACTGAACTGGTGCAAAATGGGAGTTGCTTTTCTGCCTAGAGTGAGTCTCCAGTTTACTGGAGACCCACTCAGAGCCAGGGTCACAGTCCTCTGTGAGCAGTAAGATAGATGGATCATTCTCTGAATCAGCCTTCACCCTGAGCACCCTCATGTCCAGGGGCTACAGTTGTACCTGTCCCATTTGGGGTCCTCTACCCCTGCACTGCAGCACTTTTAACTTCCCTCTCCATTTGGCCTCTTTTTAAGACTTTCTTAAGCAAAGGAGACCATGGCAAAAAGTCATTGTTCTTGCCAGTGGGCACTGGATATGACATCTGATGGCTGCCAAAAAAAGAGACTTCTTTTTCCAAAGCGGAGCAGGTGGCAGTAGCTGACTGGAACACCATGCTGGCATTCATTATATCATAGCACTGACAGCAGAGCTGGAAGCTAACAGGTTCACAGTTGCCTAATGTCATCATGCTGAAGACATTTTTAGAAAAGTTATGCAATTGATTAGCTGGCTATATATACCTTTTTTTTTCCAAGCAGAGTTGGTATTTTTATCCTAACACAGCTAATACCAATAAAATAGATTTACAGCAAAGTGGTGCAAATGATGTTTTTAGCAGGTTTTGGCATCTTCCCAGAGCTCTCACACCGTACCACAAGAGCTTGTTGGAAATTACATGAAATTTATAGGAAAGTGACCACATTAATGTGGTTCCTAAATCAAAGAGTAATGATTGACTGATTCTTCTAAGAAAGGTATTTTTTCCTGTACTTCTTTTGCTGTGTCTCCCAAACTGCTTTACCTCTCCCCTGCAGAAGTATACAATGCCATCTGAACAGACAGTGGGAAAAAGTGTTGGGTGATCTCTCCTGAATGGCAACTGTACCATGCTCTACGGTCCAGATTCCCCCTAATTTTAGGCATGTATCTGAGGCACTTAAATTGGGATCAGTGTCAGCCTGACTCTGATAATCCTGTTGCAGAGACAGATGTTTGAGAGTGTGATTCAGTTTACCTCAGATCCGAGTAAGAAGAGGAAATGTGGGACAGCCACCTTCCCTTCTTTCAGTGCCATAGTTACACATCTCAGTGTTTAAAGGATTAAGACAGGACTGTGTTGTCTCTCCAAACTGATCCGACAGATGCGGTGAAGTGATTTACTTCAGCTTAAATTGTGTCTCAGTTGTGAATTAGCTGGCAAACACTTAAGAAAGACAAATTCTAGTAACATTGATACACAGTTGGATACAGGTGAAAGAAATGACAATAACTTTTCTCACAGCAATGATGGCAGAAGATACATGACTCAGTTATCAATCTCAGAATCTTTATTAAAGCTAAATGGTGGATGCTGGAGTGTGAGGGAGCTTTTAATTTTCCTTTATTGAATTTCCCTGGTGAAATGATTGCAACATTTTCTCTTGGATGAGGACTTTGCTAGAGTTACTTCTGCTTTTAAACCTGAACAGTCACAGCGTGGCAATATGTTGCATGAGAAACTGCAGCGTAAAGCTACAGAGCTATCAGCTGATTCAGACCTCAGCTGGCCCTTCATCAAGCAAAACTCACCATTAATAGCATGACTTAGATCCAGTGGGGTCTAAAAAGACATCGAAAAAAATCTATACAGGTTATAATTTTAAAATTTCTCACATGCTTTTCCTTTCCTTCCTGCCTTTCCCCCTTTCCTTTATCTATTAGCAGTGGTATAATACTTGAAAAATGGGGTAAGGATGAAGGAAAGATATGTAAAATCCAAACTTCTGTGAGAAGAGGGAGTTGAAAATCAATAACCAAATGAGCAAGAAAACAATTACTTTTTGGTGCCAATGTTTTCATTTTCCTAGTAGAACTTTTGACCCTGAAATGTTCTACCTGCAGTAGCTCCCGATATTTGTTAATTATCAACCCACACTTCAAAGCCAATCGGTTTTCAAGGGCTTTTGTGGAGGTTAGCTCAGGAAAATGAGTATTCAGTACTGCAGGAATGTGTTTAATTTGAGGAGGTTTCATTTTGGTAGGGCTTGGGTTTGCATGAATGCATTGTACCTCTCGGATGTCTTTAAAGTGTCTTGGGGATAGGCCCTTCAAAGAAAAAAAACAAGTGTATGCAATATAAAAGTCACAGGGATATTTCTGACACAGTGTCATATGATTTTGCATTGCCAGATAGCATCTCCTCAAAAATGATAGATAAATGGAATGTTTTAAAATACATATGGTGTAGTAGTTCCTGTAGCGCCTGATAAGGACATGCAGAAGGCTTTCCATTTTGTTTCAGTTTGTTATATCTTTCAATAATTTTGCCTAGATATTATTTTTGTGCTGGTAGTATCATTTCTGATCTCGCTTGTCCTCTGCCCCCCAAAATACCTTTGAAACTAATAAGTAAAACAAAGAACCCAGTTCTGCCCTTCTCATTTACACAAGATTAAAGCTGGGTTTTGCCCAAGGAGAACTGCATGGTCAGCCCAGTGATCTGGAAAACAGAAAAAAACATTAATACAAACTAAGATTCTCAAATGTTATTATTGAGATTTTTTAAACGTCCTTTTAATTTCAGAGAAAATGATGGCTATAAGTAATTCTGAATGCAGCCCAACACATATTTGTTGTTAGTAGTGGAAATTTTATCTTAGATTTTCTGGTTTTAAGAATGAAGGAAACACTTTAGTGTGTTTCATTACTCCCCCATTCCTGACTATATTCAATCAAAATTTTGATAATAACATTTCCAAATTATATATTTTTTTAAAAAAATATTAAAGAGCAAGTTTAGAAATCAGTTAACCTAAAGGTTAAGTGCAGAACAGCATTTGAGCCTAAAGTAACTTAACCCTTCTTTAAAAAGACCTAAGTGTAAAGAATAAAGACAGTATTTTTCCTTTTCCTTTTTTTAAAGAAGCCACATGAAATGTTCTCCGAGTTAAGTTTTACCATTCATAATGAATGCAGTCTCGCCATTCAAATGCGACCATAAGTACACAGAAGATAAGAATTTAATTAAATGTAGATTAAAACCAAACAGGAAAACACACTCGCTGATAATTTTATCCCATCCTCTGGCCATATTTTTTATACTTCCTTCTTGTTCTTCTTTGGGCTATAGCTTATCAACATGCCGATAGTACCATAACTCATTACATCTGATGGTGCTGCTGAAATGTGCAGGCTTGGTGCTTGAATTTCAGAGGCACTTAAAATGCAAAGCATGTAAATGTCTATGTTAAATATATTAGTGTGGTAATGTTAGTGAAAAGAAAGTGATTTCTTACAAATCCTTGTACTTCACATCATACATTATCATTGCCCAGTCATAAACTGGTTTAAAAATATCTATTTAGGTTTTCTCTTAAAATATATTTTTCTTAAAATGTATTAATTTTGTTTTCATATGTCTTTACCTGTCAATTTTCATATTAATTTCCATTACTGAACTAGATTACGGGAAACATAGAGATTATATTTTTAGGGCTTGGTTAAATACACATGAAGTAAACAGCTGGCTGGGATAGATCTGACTTACCCACACAGTATATCATTTCAGGACCAAATCACTGTCATGCTAAATGGGCCTGGATACCAAAATACTTTTAATCAGAGATATATGCATTTTTATAAATTATGTCATTTTCTTGTTCCATGGAGGGAGACAACAGTGTCCAAAAGCTGGGGGGTTGCCGGGGAAGAGAACTGAGACCAGCCCTGAGGAGAAGGACTTGAGGGTGTTGGTTGAAGAGAAGCTTGACATGACCTGTCACTGGGCACTTGCAACCCAGAAAGCCAGCCACATCCTGGGCTGCATCAAAAGCAGCATGCCCAGCAGGGCGAGGGAGGGGATTCTCCCCCTCTACTCTGCTCTCATACAGCCCTACCTGGAGTTCTGTGTCCAGCTCTGGGGACCTGTGGGACTGTTGGAGTGGGTCCAGAGGTGGGCCATGACCAGAGGGTGGGAGCACCTCTTCTATGAGGACAGTCTGAGAGAGCTGAGGTTGTTCAGTCAGGGGAAAAGAAGGCTCAGTGGAGACCTTAGAGCGCCTTCCAGTACCTAAAGGGGGCTTACAAGAGAGCTGGAACAGGACTTTTTGCAAGGGCCTGTAAATGGCTTTACACTGAAGGAGGGTAGGTTTATAAATTAGGAAGAAATTCTTTATTGTGGGGGTTGTGGAATACTGGAACAGATTGCCCAGAGAAGTTGTGGACAACAAGTTCCAACACACCCTTCGAAGTGTTCAAGACACGGCTGGATGGGGCTTTGAGCAGCCTGGTGTAGCGGAAGGCGTCCTTGCAGATGGCAGGGCATCTTTACAGTATCTTCCAACACAAAGCATTCTATGATCACATGAATATCCATTTCCATTCATTGGCTCAGCTGACTTTAACAGTGGTTAACAGCTTGTTACGCCGCCCTTACTCCTCTATTCTTATAGCTGAGATAGTCCTTTGTCTAACAGGGTTTACTAAGGTTCATGCACTTATGCTAACACTGTTGTCAATTGGGGCCAGTTGCTACACACAGCTGCATTTTGGTGCATCATTATTGATAATCAATTTAGAAATACTATTTTTTAATGTACAAGAATAAAACATTTGTATGTTGTAGGAAAGCAGTTAATGTAGACTGAATTCATGGATTACAAACTGGCCCGATGGCAGCCTGTGTATTTCTGCCTGACCAGTAGCCTCTAACAGATCTGCAACAAGTTCTTTAGCTAACCAACATTGCAAGATAAAAGAAAAACATGATCCATAAATCATTTAACCTCAATTTGTCCACAATTTTTATTTCCAATGTATTTTGCTCACTGTATTTCCTACACAGTTTGAGAAAAGGAACTATTGGTTCTGTGATGGTTTCACTAGTGGTAGAACAGACTTTGGACCCTGCTCAGAAATATGGAGATCAAAGTAGTAGTTTGCTTAATTAAATATTATGCTAAGGTTTAGAATGTCAATGTATACTTTAATATGCAATCTTGATTTATTAACCACTATTAAAGCATAACTGAAGTAATTTCTATGCTCATGTTATATTTATAACCAAGGCCTTGAAAAAATGGAACTTCCTTTGGTTTTGCAGTAAGGGAAGGATTTCTTTCTTCTGTTTTATCAGCAAATAAATTATTTATCTATATTTTGCTTTTAACTGATTTAGAATGCTCTGAGAGTTGCAGTGTGAATATGAACTTTGCTTCAGCTCTTGACCAAGAGGTATTTTCAAATGAAGAAGATGGATCTGTAGCTTTTTATAATTAGATGGCCTTTGACCTGAGCTTTGTGGATCAATCAGGAGAGAAATTACTTCATGTAAAAAGTTTAATAATATTAAAAAGTAATTACTGAGGTAATCAGAGCAAACTCTGCACCTCATCAAGGACCATACCTGACCTGCCATCACTCAAATTTAGGACAGGATTTGAAAGCAAGTTTTCCAGTGCCAGACCAGACAGCATAGGAAGTACATGAGACCAATGAGCATTCCCCACCATTTCTGTAATTTTCAGGCTAGGATCTAGCCTCCATTTCTTCCACTTGACAGCAAAATGAGACAAAATCCTTGAGAACTTGCATCTAAATACTTTTTTTTAGTTATTAACCTTAATAATAGTTTGTGTCAGGTGAAGCTAAAGTTGAAGCTTTAGTTGAGAGTTTGGCACATTTCAAAACTGAGTCTTTTTAATGTCAAAGCCATTTGATACATTTAAACTGATACACCACTATACTAAATTTTTGTACATACTAAAAGAAACAGAGTCTTAGAAATGAGAACTGTATTTAAATAGACTTAGAAATAAAGTATATATTTTTTGCATCATCTACTGCTGTCATATTACACATGCAGAGAAAAGTCAGCCCAAGGGTTTGTGAAACAGTGATGCTTCAAGAGAAGGTATTTTTGATCACTACAGTGACTTTTGGGGATAGTTTAAAAAAAAAAATGTTTCCAGCCCAGAGATGCCACGTACATTTTAAAGAAAAAGATACTGCAGGTGACAGGAAAATCTGACAGAAGCTGAGTTTCTAGAGGCTTTGCTCTGCAAAAAATGGGTGTAGAATTTCATGTATTAATAATGCAAAATGTTCAAAGGGCTCTGTTAGCATGGAGATCTTAGGCCAGTTCCACAAAGGACTGGTCCATCAAATATAGTTTATACTTTGAGGAAAGAAACAATAGAGAGAAAGTCTGTATTAATACCTAAGTGTCTGCAAGCTTTTTGGAGCACATTGTTAGGGCTTCATGCTTTCCAGGAACCACGAAGTGCCACTCCCTAACAATGATGGCTTCTTTCCACATCTGCAAGTGTAAGCACTGATTTGCAGAACAATTGATGCTTTTGTACACTTCTTGAGGAAAGGTAGAACAGGCTGCATAAAAGCTATAAAATTTATTTTTCATTCATTGTCTCTATTCCCTAAGTTCAGGAGATGTTGGCTTTTGCCTTTCTGCTAGCACAGAGAGATGAATAATTCAGCAAAACAGCAGGTGTGGCAGCACCCACTCCTGCAGAGCACTAGAGCTGCACGGATGTGTCCAACTTTTGATCCTCAGTCCGTCCTGTGCCTCCAAAATTGTCTAAGTACCACAGCATGTGATATCAGTAATGTTTTCAGACAGGAAGTCAGTGAAAGGGGGGGCTTTTTGAAAGGAGCACATTGGATTTATTTTTCCTCTGACAAGTTCATTGCTTTTGAGCTTATCCAATTTTGGTGGAAAGCTGAAGCCTGTCCCTGCAGATTTCACCATCTGGTAAAGAAAGGCTCCACAGCAAAGCAGAGCTTATTGGGACTGAGACCTCTGATTGTTTTTCCCAAACTGGTGATAGAGGTCCAGTTCCAGCACCGCTGCTTGCTGGTCCTTGCTGCCTCCCAGGAGCCAGCAGCCCTGTTTGCTCTGGCACCGCTGGGAAGCTGCTGCCATCAGTTCTGCAGAGGCAAGGGAAACATGGCCTGCTGCCAGCTAAGAGGCTGTTTTGGTATCATCACTCCTCCTCCGGGAGATAGGTGAGGATGGAGAAATGCAGTGGGACACAGCAGCTCTCTGACGGGCAGGGTGAGTCACGAGAATTACTTCACAGTCAATGTAACTGCACTGGTGTCAGAGCTTAATAATTTCACTGGTGTTTGATCCTGTTTCCCTTTAGAATCGTACCTGGTATCAATGCATCAAGAAAGCCTTTAGTTTCTGTTGTCTAATAAAGACTGTCTCCTAATCCTCATAACTGTGCATCTGTACTGCTGGAGTGAAATGGTCTGTGTTCTACCTCTGTTTTTTTCTGTATAGTTCATGGGTATATCATGTGTGTACACAAATCTATTTGAGGCAAGACAGTACTTAACATATTAGCATGGCCTTTTAGGTTTAACAAGTAATTTATTAATACATATTTGTTTGCAAGTTGCACTATCACCCACTAAATGTCCCATATCCTGGTATTCAGAAGCACATCCTGTACTGTACAAACAAAAAAATTAATATTGCATGCTTACTGTTATTCTTTCTAGTGCAAGACTGGAACTGCCTGGCAGTTCTGCCGTTTATTCTGTGCAGTAAAACATGCAAAGCTTTGCATGCAAATGTGTGATGTCCAGTTGGCATTAAATTCAAGAAAAGCCCTTTTCACAGCTAACTGATCCCCCAGTGCATAGCAGTACTTACCTTTGTTGATTTCTGAGTCACTCAAAATACCAACATTACCTTTTGTCCAAAGGTGCTTACATCCTCAACAAACACTGTAATGATTGAATCATCAGTTCAGCGTGAGTAGTTTTAAGTGAGCTACCGGGTGGCAATTTCATTAGATTAAGTAGCTTTCTGCAAAATGTTTGTGAAAATAAGCCAGGAGAAGTTAACGGTTGTGAAAGCCGAAAGGAGAAAATGACCTCTACTAATAAGATTGCAGCCAGTAATATTTTCTATAATTTTGGCTGAACAAGGAATTCCTTAATAATTCTCTCCCTTCTCAAATCCTTCTTCTGCATTTTTCATTTTACAAGCACTGGTTTACAGTATCACAGAAGAACCTAAGTCAGTAAGCCAAGCTCCAAGTACAAACAGGTTTATATACATCACCTTAGTGGGAGTATCTGCATCAGGCATTACAGAAAACACCCCCACCTCATCAAGAATGGTAATATTTTATCTGACTCTTTCAAAATTCAGTGCCCAGCCTCAAAGTCAGATTGTGGCTAAAGCATGTTGCAGTGTTAACAATAACATATTCTTCCCAGAAAAACTAAAACGACAGGTGTAGCTGTTGATGCTTCAAGCACATGCTCTGACCTATAGAGACTCACAATCTGCTGCACTCAATCCAGCACATACTGTGGCAACAGAGCTGTGCTGGAATCATGATGGAGACAGACTGACAAATGCTATGGATGAACTTTAACTGTCCCCCCAAATGTGGGTTTCATTTGCTTCTTAAACTGATTGGTGCTGGAAATGAGCATCTCCCTATGCCTTACTGAGAAGTGATTTTCTTTCTAATGTATAACACTACATGCTACAGGGAGTATGTATATAATGTGGTCTCTTTTCATCTGTTACAATACTTAAGCCTTGAGTTAAAAAGGTGTTTCTTGTGAAATGTGTATCCTTCAGTTGAATTTTGCAGGTAGAGTCTTGCTGCATTATAATTGCCAGCAGTATTGCCCTTCTGATTATTTCTCTGGACTTCCCTATTTCTGCAAAAGAAGCAATTACAAAGAACTAAAGTGATAATACAGCAAACATAACTTTAATTCTGCTTTTGGTGATTTATCAGTTATTATATTTTGAATTTCTCTTCAGATCATTGATTCTAGTTTGATTTTGCTCATACATCAATTTTCTCTAATTCTAAGTAAATATAAGTCACATTTTTTATATTATACCCCTCAGAGGACTTTATTTTTTCATTTCAGTAAGCATTATTTGAATCATAAAAAAATACATTACAGTATTCATAACACGCTGCTTATGTGACAGTTTTTGAACTTTAATATTCTTTTCTGTAGTGTGAGGGCTTAGCAGACTATAAAAGAGACATATTGTTTATAATGTTTCTGCACCACAACAAATGATGCACTTCTAGCATCTATGAAATGGCAGTAGTTTTCTAAATTTGTGATTCTTCTGTGTTCAGCAGTCAAGAACAGTTGTACATCTGCTCAGCACAGACTTTAGGAGACCATGAACTTTAATTGAGGAAAAATAATGAGGGTTCAGGGACCACTGATACAGAGTCGGTTGGTAAGGCAGGTGCCCTGCTGCCAGATCAATGGATTATTTACTCCTTTGTCATAAACAAGAAACAGTTGGGTCTTTGTAGAGATTACATTCATATTCCAAAGCCAGGCTGCCTTTTTCTGTTCCCTTGCAAACATGCAGTATATTGAATACTTTTGAAACTTGGTTTGAAAAACATAATAGCTTTGCTCCTTCATTAAATAATGTAATGTTAACCTTAATAGTAAATTTAAAGGAACAATTTTAAATGCAGTGATATTCATCCTAGTGGGCATATTAATTAATAATCTGTACTTCATGTGCACAGAAAGGATTCTGGGGGTGTTGGAGCATGTTTACACATGTATACAAAGTCATATTTGTAATGCAAAAAGTTAGATAAAAATACAGAATAAGAGAGACAATCATATGAAGATATTTAGAAGGAAAGAAAAAAAATGAGAAATACAGCTGAGCACATTTAGCCAATCTTTTACAGTCTGACTACCATAATGATAATGTTGTTTCAGAATAGAGTTTATAAAAATTTTACACACCACTGAAGTGGAATTTTCTGATGCTTTAATCAGAAAAAATACAGACTGCTTTTCCATGTGAATCAAGCAAGTAATCAGGAGTTTCAGTAAGCATCCCTAATCCTGGGTGTGCTAGTGGCTATCTTTTACACACCTGTGTAACCCAACAGGGCAAGGTCAGCCAAAAATGGCATGTTCTGACCTCATAGGTATTCATTAGAAAAGCAAATAAAGACCACTGTGCAAGACTGCATGGAATAAGCCTTAATTTCCATTTTAACAAGTTAGTCAGTCTCACATTAGAATCACAGAGTCATAGAAATGTTTAGCTTGGAAAGACTTTTAAGATCATTGGGTCCAACCATTAACCCAGCACTGCCAAGTCCACCACTAAATCATGTCCCTAAGTGCCACATTGACACGCCTTTTAAATACCTCTAGGCACGGTGACTCTAGCACTTCCTTAAGCAGCCTGTTCCAATGCTTGACAACTCTTTCCATGATGAAAATATTTCAAATGTACAACCTAAATCTCCCCTGGTGCAATTTGAGGCCATTTCGTCTTGTCCTGTTGCCTGTTACATGGCAGAAGAAACCAACCCCCACCTCACGACACCCTCCTTTCAGGTAGTTGTAGAGAGCCATAAGGTCTCCCTGAGTCTCTTTTTCTCCAGGATAAACAGCCCCAGTTCCGTCAGCTGCTGCTCATGTGATTTACTCTCTGGACCCTTCGCCAGCTTTATTGCCCTTCTCGGGACATGCTCCAGCACCTCAGTGTCCCTCATGTAGTGAGAGGCCCAAAACTAAACCCAGGATTCAAGGTGTGGCCTCACCAGTGCTGAGTACAGGACAATCACTTCCCTAATCTGGCTGGCCACAGCATTTCTGATACCAGCCAGGATGTCACCTGGGCACACGGCCAGCTCGTGTTCAGCCGGCTGTTGACCAACACTTCCAGGTCGTTTTCAGCCAGGCAATTTTCCAGACACTTTTCCCCAAGCCCACAGTATTGCACAGGGGTGTTGTGACTCAAGTGCAAGACCCAGCACTTCACCTTTGGCCTCAGGCCATTGATCTTGATCTAGTTGAAGTCCCCCATGAGAAGGTGTGCAAGTGATTGTGAGACTTCTCCCAGCTCCTATAGAATATTTCATCTGCCTTTTGGTCTTGGTTGGGAGGCCTGTAACAGACTCCCTCGTGATAACTGCCTTGTTGGCCTTCCCCCTAATTCTTACCCAGAAACACTTAACCCTACTTCACCATTATTAAACTCTAGACAATCAAAACACTTCTAACACAGAGGGATACCCCACTGCCTCCCCTTCCTTGCCTCTCCCTTCTGAGGAGTTAATAGCCATCCGTTGCAGCATTCCAGTTGTGTGACTCATCCTACCATGTCTCCATGATTACAACTATGTCTTAATTTTCCTGCTGCACAGTTGCTTCCAGTTTCTCCTGTTTGTTGCCCATGCTGTGTGAATTGTTGTAAATGCACTTCAGTTGGGTTATTGAGCCCTCTGCCTTTTTTAGGGGAAAAAGCTCTAATTCCTGCATGACTGTTCTCAGGCTCTTCTATGGTTTGTAGTACATCAAGAAGCCTTTCATCCTTGTGGTCTCATGGATCTCCATCCCCTACATCTACCACAAAACCAGACTGAAGGACCTCACTAGCGTACCATCCCTCAAACACTGCATGCCACCCCAGGCTTATTTCCAATTATTCTGATTTTATCCCCTTCCCCCTTAAAATCTAGGCTAAAGCTCTCTCAATGAGCCCTGCTAACTTCTGTGTCCTCTCCCCTTTGAGACAGGTACACCCCTTCTTCACCAGCAGGCTTGGTGTCACGTGATGAAAACCCCCAAAATTCTGCCAATAACACTAAATTGCAAACCAGATATTATTCTTCTGGCTCTATCCATTTCTTCCGTCATCATTCCCTGCATCTGTGGTCCTGATGCCTTAACTAGTTGTCCCAAAGACTTGAAGGCTCTCTTGATTGTCCTCAGCATTCTTGTTGCCTCTTTATCACTGCCCATTTGAAAAATCCATAATGGCTGATAACCTGAGGGCCATTCCAGGGTAGGAAGTTTTCCTTTCACGTCTTTAACCCATGCACCAGGGAGGCACAAACTTCTGTAAGAAGTAGGTCCAGACTGCATATTGGTTCTTCTGTTCCCCTTGGGAGAGAGCCTCCTATGACAGTGACCCGTCTTTTTTTCTTTATGGAAGCAGTTTTGACGTGGGTCTTAAGGCAGCTTAACCTCTGGGACACCTCCACACTGCATGAACTGCTGTCCTCGTCATTGTTCAGTTCCACTTGCAGAGCCTCCTACCTATTATGCCAGGGCCCCTGGGGAGGTGGAGCAGGTTCAGAGGAGGTGCACCTGCTGCATCAGGCAGCACTTGTCACCACTGCCCCTCACCCCATAGCTCGTGTTCAGTCATGCAGAGAGGGGACAGGGAATGCTCCATACCATGCGAACTGTCAGTCTGTCAGGCCCTTCCCAGGGAAGGCAAGGTGCAATTCCAGCAGTCTCTCTTTCACACCCCCTGATACTCCTCAGCTACTGACCTTCTCCTCCTCTGGCACTGAGCAGAGGAGCTCCACCATGTGGGCACACCCCCACAGGGCTGCTCACCCTTGCCATCCATACTGGCATCAGAGCTGGACACAGGTCCAGCTGGCACCAGGGTGGCAGTGTGTCCCCACCAGAGATCTCACAGTGGTTTTCTGCCTGGTGGATACTGCTGCTCCCTGGTGGAGCTGCCTGGATTTCAGTGTCCTTCATGCACCCCTTCTGCACCAGCTGCTGCCTAAACTGCCATGCCATGTCCTGCTGACTGCCCCGACCTGTCTGCCCGCCCTGCTGGTGATGATCCTGGTCACCAGCACTCCCCAGGGGCTTAGTTTATATGTGGGGGGGCCTGGCCACCATTGCTCCAGGCCCTGCCAGGTCCTAACAGCTGATGTGAGCTGTGGGCTCCTGGCATCTCTCTGGGTTCCACATGAAGTTCTCCCAGTTTGGAAACTCTATGGGCACCACACAGGAGTGCTGTGCTGCAGAATGAGCTGGCATCAGAGCCACTCACCTCAGCAACCAGGGCCATGTGCTGAGGCTGTCGACCCTGTGCCATTCAAGAAAGTACATTTGCTAAAATCACTTTTGTCAGAAATGATGGGATTACGTTCCCAGTAATGGGTTGAGGGCCAAGGAGATCTGACTTCAGAAAGTAGGGTGTTCATTGTCTGAGTTCCAAAATTTCTCTTCAAATTACTAAGTAAGAACTGTTTTCAAGAAATTGGGTTTTTTTCAATCTAATGTCAAATGTTGAAATGTTGTTCCCAAGAATTCTTTTTCACACTCCACCTCCACATTTCTAATAAATAATTCTGAGTTAATCTTTTGGGAAATGTTTGGTCTTAATGCTAAATAATAATTACATTGTTGCATGTAAAGTAAGAAAATCCCAGTTTCTACAATGTAATTTTTTTTTACCAAATTACTTACTATGTTACCAAAGTTATCCAGACTATATCCAGATTTAAAAAATACAGGAAAAAAATTTTTTATCTTGTCAAAAATACAAATTGCCCCAGCTGTATTCCCTTAATTCACTTCAGATATTTTCCATCCTGTCTTTCTGCTGTTCTGAATAACACAGGACAGATCATGTTTTCCGTTCTTGGGTATAAATTTTCCTACATATTTCACTCACTTTTCTCCTCATGCTTTACAGAAGCAAGCTTTGCATATTCCCATTTCTGCAACTATTTTTGGTATTTTGTTTATGGTCATGCTGATGGGGCCACAAACAACATCTCTTTGGAGTGAGTGTGCCAACACACAGATCCTGTATGTAAGGGGTGGGAAACAGCCTGATAAGCAATGAGAGTACCTGCATTCGTCACTAATTCTACAAGGTACTGCTCTGTGGGATCAGAATAATTATAGCCTTAATTTTGCATATATGTAGAACTAATATACTACTTTGATTTTCTATGCTCAGATATGCTCAAGCTATTCAGTTACTTCAAATTTATTCCAGAGCACTTGAAAATAGATTTTAGTCTGTAATTTTATCTTTCCAGGGATGATCTAATCCACAAATGAAGCTACAAGTAATTGCATTTAAAGAATTTTCATATTATATAAATTCCATAATAAAAGCCAATGACTGTAAAATGTATGCATTAAAATTGATAGAATACTTGTAATTTATTAATAATCAGGTAATTTGTTTATTACCTAGTCTACCTTGAATTTTTGGAATTAAAAGACAGTGAATTTTAAAAGAAGAAAAATTACACTATCTGATTTCTTTTTATACAAGAATTGTAAATCTCAAGGCTAACTAGCCTGTGGTTTTTGAAGAACCTGTTAAGCAATGGTCAGTTAATGTTTTAATAAATATTAATAAATTATGACCACCAGTAATTACAGTGATCATAACAATTTTGTACAGGTCATACATATTACTCATATTTAATGCACTAATTTTCTTTTTTCATGTATAATTGCAATCCAAAGAGATAGGTACTGCTTTTAGTGTTGAAGGATGTACTCAAAAAATAAAGAGCTTGTCTGGCATGCCATGATCTAAAGCTACATGTAAAAACCTCTAGATTTGTTAATCTTTAAAGCCAT
The DNA here is from genome assembly GCA_013399875.1 of Gymnorhina tibicen. Classification (NCBI taxonomy): domain Eukaryota; kingdom Metazoa; phylum Chordata; class Aves; order Passeriformes; family Artamidae; genus Gymnorhina; species Gymnorhina tibicen. The sequence goes on from VXAZ01008843.1 coordinate 257,525, forward strand.
GCACAGAACACTGATATTTTATCTGCTGTCCTGCATCCTCAGGAAAAAAAATCCTACATGTTTCTGAAGTGTGTTGCTTTTAGTTTGACCACCATGAGCTTCATCTGCACTTGTAAAAGCTGATGTAATAGCTGTTTGTATTTCATACAACCATCTCCCAAGTGAGCCATAGGGGTTAATCTGAAGATTAGTAGCTCAAATCCCAGCATTTTCTATATAGTTTTCAATTTTAAATTGTATGCTGTTATTGACAGTCTCCTTTCCTTTCACTTCTTATTAATTTTGATATTTGGAAGGACTGCAGCAGGATCTGAATGAGAGCAAAGGTATGTGCACAGAAATTACGTAAATTATTCTTGCTGGGTTTATATACATATTTATGTAAACATGTATTTTCACAAAAGCTTACTATAAACATGGTTGGCATATATGATCCTTTATATTTTTCCTTTATGTTCAGAATGTCACAAGCTCATCTACCTTTTGAATTTTGTAGTATATTGAGCATCTCTCTAACTTAACAGGTTTTACTGACGAATTTAGATAATTATTGTAAAATGGTATTTTCACTTGGAAGTTCAGGGGAAAATGAAAGCTAACATGTAATTCACAAACATACTTACAGAACGGCAAGAAATAACTGCATCTTTGCAGTCCTGGTTCCATGTGAATTTTCAGCCCATCGCTTGTCCAGAGAAAGACAGGCTAAGTGTGTCTCTGATGCTTCTGCTAATCTGAAGTTTTCTTACGGGATTAAAGTTGTTCTTGCAATATAAACAGGATCTTCCTGAGGGCTGTATTGGATCATTTTGAAATGAAAACAATAATACACTTAAATATTTTTACTGGAGTACATTAAAAAAGTGTAGCCTTTTATCTGAATTTCAAAGATCACCAGTTTATATTAGCATTTTCGAAATAGCATTTGGTTTTATCCCTGTATCTACTGCTATCTTCTCCTTCTCTTTTCCTAATGGCTCTCTAACCTACCAGAAAAGATACAGCAGTATCCAAAGGCTGGACAGCAAAAAGAGCTCAAACTGGAAATAAATGCACTTTCTAGACACTGAGATTAATTAGTCCTTGGAACAGTTTAATTGTGATATATTGTCTGTTGCTTTGTTTCTTTTAATGGAGTCCACATACTTTCAGAAAAGAAAAATGTGACCACAATTTGTGAAGCACAAGCCGTTTCCAGAATTACTGGGCAAGTGCTAAGATACGCAGTAGGCAGGATGCCAGACTTGGTAACCAAAACACCTCCTTCAGATGTCAAAACCAATGCAAATGCCCTTCTATTATTTTGTTACTCTCTTCTCATTTCTCCTGTTATTTGCCCTGATGTTTTAAGTACTTCTTGCCATGCTTTAAGTCTCAGGCCAAAAGGAATCACTTATTGACATATTAAAAACAGAATGGGATTCTCATGAGAGATGATAAAGCATGATTGCACTGTAGGCAAAGTATAGCATAAAACTCTTCCTTGCATCCTCACCTGATTCGCAACATTTGAACCTTATACTCCAATGGCATCTGAAATTCCTAACAGAAGGGAGTAGTTTGCTGGGTTATCAAAGATAGTTGCTTCAGACATTGTCTGAGTTGTTTATCTGCTAAAGGGGATTGATGAATTTCTGCATTGTGGTTTGGTGGTTTTGTTTCAGTTTTATTTTATTTTATTTTATTTATTTTATTTTTCTCCACATAGATGTTAAGATCAGATTCTGGTCTAAGCTAATAGGACCCTTCTTTGAGCCAGCAAAGGCCAAGAAATGATTTATGACCTCAGTGGTGGAGTAGCCAGTCTCAAGAACTTTATGCCAGTGTGTAAGGGTCTGGTTAGTGCTGCTGTGGAGAAAGGGAGGAGGAAGCCTCCCCTGAGAGTTGTGAGGCAAAAGGCAGGAGTTGCGAACTACAACAACTGCGTTAGCTATTATAAATTATAAATACAGCCAAATGGCATTTTCTCAGGAATGTTTTTTTCCAACTAAAAAGAAAACCAGAAACACTAAGTTTTATGTTTTCATTCTTGACATAAGTCTACAGCGCAGTCCCTGAAGCTGGTGTAGATGTAGGGACAGAAAGGTGAAATCCTGCTCTGTTCTAGTTCCGGCTGCTCAGCCTGCCAGGGCTCCCGCTAATACACAGATGCCACTTTCTCCATTACAGTAGTTAAACCGTCAAAAAAAAAAAAAAAACTGACAAAAAAATTCGAAGGAACATGGGGGGTTTTGCCTCAGTTAGGGTGGTTTACTGCAATGCAGGCACATTTTCTGCATAATACATCAGAGTTGTAGCACAGGAGTGTTAGCACAAATGAAAAGTCCCATTTTTACAAGATACGTAATTTGGCTCACATCCAAATAATCACCCGAATAATAAGAGCTAAGTGGAAAAAAAAAGCGTCCCACAGGCCTTCTAAAAAATGCACACTTACCATTACTATGCTATGTACTGTGAACAGAGAGGTCTGTCACAACCAGACTTATAAGAAAGCAAAGGTTATTCCACAGATAAGCAGTTAGTACAATGAAGATTTTTTTGAGGAAACAGAAAAATCAATAGTTATGCTTGCATCACTGTATTTTATAGAGAGATAGCAAATTCAGCACATTGGATGGAACTAAGAAGTTAATTCTGGGGTTTTTAGTAGTAGTATTATTATTATTCTGTAAGAATTACTGCAGTAGATCAGACAAAAGATCCACATCTTATCCCTAGAAAATGCTTCATCCATCTTCTTAACACCCACATCCCTGAAATTCATATTTAAAAAAAAAAAAAAAGAGATAAGTCAGTGGATAAAGGGGATTGATGCCTTATCTGACAAAATGACCGAAGCTTGAACACATGCAGTCTAATTGCTCCTTACTAACTCTGCAAGCCTGACTATAGCCTCCCTCCCCGCTTCCTACACACCTACCTACATTTAAGCATGAAATGGCAGCGTCTCATGAAAGTCTTTCCCTCTTGGGTAATGTGGAGATATGAAGACAATCTTTGCCATATGAATTCCCCCCTTCCCTGAATCAATAAAAGTACAATAGAGAAAACACCAGTTAAGTTATTTTAAGAAGAATCAACTTTCATGTTGTAAACCTTGGATTAAAGAAATTAGTAAAAAAAAATTTTATGTACTGTATTTAATGGATTTGGATAAGGAAAGAGGCAAACCAGAAACAGGTTATCACTGAGATTGCCAGGAATAAAATAAGGTACCTTGTAATTGAAGAATTCTTGCCATATTCTTAAGCCTTTATTCCAAAAAGTATCCTCATGCAAATAGAATAAATCACATTGCAAGCCTTTCAGAAATGCCATTTTCAGACTCTACCTTCTGATGATTACTGCTCTCTTTTTTCTGTAAAGTTCTATAGAGAATATATTTTAATTAGCTTCCACTTGATACCACTTCATACACACTGCCCAGATTTGACCCAGTGTCTGATCATATAGAATGCATTACAAAAGAACTGGTCATTTGAGTGCTTTAATATAGCTTTGCATTAATGTGAGACATCATTTAGACAAGGCATTAAAAGTGTTATTTTAATGACTGAAGTGTGTAGGGTGGGAAGAAGCTTAATCTTTATAGGAAGAACAATTTCAATTAGCTCTAAAATATTAATTTGTTGGTATAACTATATACTCTAATGTATTTGGCTACAAAAAAATCTAATGAATAATACATTGCTAGATCCCAGTCTAATTCCTGTGTTGTAACTAATACTGTCAGTTGAAACAAGGAAAACAGTCTTTTAACATTCATGATTTTGGTTGGGGTGCATTTAATCTGATTGCTTATAACAACAAATTTTGTTCAGCATAATTTGACAAGGTAGCATAAATAAGGAAAACAGCATGTGGCTACTGGGTTGTTGAATTGTTCATAAATATAAAGACAACATTTGTTTCTAGAAAGTGCATGTCTTTTTTGTTTATCCAGTGAATTTAAAATACATTATGATTGACAGGAATATGGTATCCACCTGTGGAAAGTATGAAGACTTTATCATAAAATACCTGGGTTCTGTTAATCCCTCATGCTGTGTCTGAGAAACAGATATATTGTCCTTATGACTCCTGCTAGCCCATAATTTAATTTCTTAGCCTTATATTTCCCATTTCTTATGGCTAGCAGCACTTCTCTCTACTTGAGAACTGGAGAACTTATAAGAGAACTTCTCATAAAATCAGTGGGAATATCATAGTTAAAATTGTTAAATGCTGAGAATACCTTGTGTGCCATAAGCATATCTAAGGCCTTGGGAAGTAGGTACAGCTTTAGAATTTCACCATTTTTCTTAGAAATCATTTCTAATTATTCTGCAAAGATGTAGGATTGCATTGCAGCTTGTTAACTGCACAATACCTGGATAGAGCTTTCTCCCAAGACAGTCAGTTCATAACATGATTTATGCCAATGCTGATGATTTACTGGCAAAAAACCATTAATTTTATGAAGTTCAAGGCAATTTTATTTCACTTTGGTGTCAGAATTGGTCACAGATCGTTTTGGGGAAGAGTATTGTGATCTTGCTACTGCAGGATTTTTTTACTCTTCATCCCCTGAAAGAAGAGAAATGTTCAGCTTCTCTAAGTCGTGTGGCTGTATTGAAGCCTCCGAGATGACCCTCTTGAATTATCCTATGTTCCCATATCACTCTAGCAGAATACCAATGCAAAACATAGTGCACACCTTCTCAGCATTTTAAAGCATCAATGCTGCTTATGTAAGTAGTCACACTGAGAAAAGAGTTCCTTGCTTTTGCTCACAAAAGAATGGAGTCATCTGGTGTCCAGACCTGGTTATAGGTATTTCATTTATAGAAGGAAATGTGATTTCAGACATACTTTGGTGCCAAGAATTTCCTGTTGTCAGTTCTCCAGGTCAGCATGCCAGATTAGTCCTCAGATGCACTATTTTTTCTCACTGATTGGGCAGTGAGTTGTTATGTACCTTTCTTAGATCCCCAAGTCACTTGCTAGAGTCAACCATCTAAACTGGAGACAGCTAAGGCTCTCCAGACACCATGCTTGAATCTTTGAGGTGTTTTTTTAGTCTATTATATACCATCATTTTACAGCAAAATTAAAATTTATGTTTAATTTAAAAATGGGAATCAATGTTGTAATAATTTCAATTTCTTAGTTTGCATACTCTGGGATAAAAATGCTTCATTTCTTGGTTCGGGAGCCTACTGCTTTTTCCTTTCTCTACAAAAAATGACAAAAAGTTAAAGAAAAAAAAACAACCTAAGAGCCTCCTAAAAGAAGAGAAACCTATTTGCAATTTCAGAAACTAGGTAAAAGAATGCTTTTGTAATAGATTTCATGCAGCAGTTGGCATTGGCAGTACTGCAAAAAGAGATGTATTCTGTCGTGCTCTGTTTGATCAAGTGCTAAACCCGTGTGATCAATAGAGAGACAGATGTCGGGTGCAGATGGCGATGCCGTGATACCTGGGGCAGAGTGGGCCTGCCAGAATGACAGAATGGGAACAAGGAAGAGCAGCAATGCAACAGAATGTGACAAATGAAATTAGGGTTTATACTAGTCGATAATTTACAGCTAATAGAAAGTGACAGAATTTTTCAGCATACAGCACATTTACTCTCGCAATACTATAGTCAATGCATTTTTCATGCAAAACAATAGGAGCTGCTATGAAGACTTGGATCCAGCTATATGTATTTTGTTACATTGCAGCTTGTACAATTGATATTTAAACAAAGCTAGTAACATCAAACTTCTGTAAGCACCAAGTGTATGAAACAAGATTGTATTTTCAAGTTTGAAATGAGTCCATCTGATACTCAGACTGTGTAGCAGACCTCTAACAAGAAAATGAAGACATTATTACCTGTTTATATGAATATGAAGTAGAGATCCACCACAGCCACGTAAATAAACATTGAATGGCCCTTTGTTATTTAGAAACAGAGTTTATCTTCTATTTCATTCTTTTTATTAATTATAATGATGGAGCGAGCACAATGAGCTTTCTTCTCTCCCCTCTCCAAATTCCAATCTAAAATCCAGAGTTAATGCACTTGGCAGCTTATTGTGTTTTATTCTATGCTGATACAATTCAGAGTAGAATGATTGGTAACTTAGTGTTATACCCTTTCTATTAAAGGTTAATATCACTTTTATTTCCTTTTCTGGCTTTCCTTTTCTGAGTTTCATGAGCTGTGTATGCATGTGTGTATACATGTGTATATATAAATGAAAAATATATGCACAAACACATAGAAATGTAAATACATATATATGGAATTTTAATATATTCAAAATTAATCGCACACTCTTCCATTACACTTTCCAAGTTTACTCTGTTGCCAACTCGAATAAAAACAAGAATCCCATCCTATAAAAAAATGAAGGCTATGAAAGTTGTATTTATGACTGAAAATGTAATGTAGGGGTCAAATATTTTATTGTGCAATTTAACATTTTCTATTTTCTGGGCAAAATTAATGGATATTTTATATATTACATTTTTCTTATAATAAAAGAGCAGTTATGGTCTATTCTACAGACTTGATTTTCATCAGTTCTGAGTAATGGGTCTTCCTTTAACAGCCTGTAATATGGCATTCAGCAAGACAAACTCTGAATCAGAACTGAAAAATAAAAATCCATCTTGCTCTTCTTTTGCTGCTGCCTCCTACTGCTCAGCTTGATATATTTTTCACACTTAAAGGTAAATATCTCTTAAAGCTGATGTCACTTGATTTTTAGGGTAAAATCTGAACTAAGTTTGGACACAGTAAACACAGAAAATTACCATTATGAACACCAATGCCTTTCCTTCAGGCCTCTGACAATCTACCCAGCTATCTTTCACACTCATTTCTATGGTGTGTTAGTTCCAGTGGACAGTCATTTTGACTCGATGTCATGATACTCATACATAGGTGAGAGAAGACTTTTTCATGTAATTTTTCTTTCTGAAGCTGTGCAAGTGTCAGTCTTTGTTATGATTACATAGACCACAGTTAAAGTTGCATCAATAATTCCTTGGATAATCGTAGTTTGACAAAGAAAACTTTTAGTCTGTTGATATGTATGTTTTTTAAAACAAAGAGTGCATTTTCACATTTTTATGTGCTTTTTGGCAACATGAATTTGTTGCTTTTCCCATGCCTACAGACAGTATGTATCTTTTTTTTCTCCCTAGGAATTTGATTATTTGCAAAAGGTTTGGGCACCAATAAATACTGTCTTTCCTTGAAAATTCAGGATCTCAGATAGATTCATTTAGTCAGAAAAGGAGCTCCTATTCTTCATCCTATTTTCCCTACACTAAATATGGAACATACAATTGGAATTTTACAGGTATGACAAGGAAGAGTAAATATGTTCACACGATGTTCAGCAGTTGTGTATTTGCCACAGGTGACAGATATTGAAAATGTATCATACAATTTTTACACTTTGATTGATTGTTTCTATGAAACAAGTTTTAGGGAGTATGCCAGAAACTTGCTGTTGTTACCAATCCAGAGTAGTGGTGAAAACTGTGCTGAAAGACTTATCTCCAAAATGTCTAATACGAACACCTGTACTTGCTTCAGGTTTATCTAATACACTAAGCCTGCATTTAGTAATAAGCTATTAACCTTGAAACTCAAACATCGTACCAAGGATAGTGTCATGCACAAAAGAGAACATCATTTTATTGGTAATATATTCTTCCCTTCTCCAAAGTTGTAGCCAAGCAAAACAGAAGAGACAGCAGGTCGTCTCCTCTGAGCACTGGCACGCTGGTATCGTCTTGGAAAGCCAAGCTAGGAGAAGAACAATCATCTGTGATATTGAGAGTGGCATGTTTCAGGTGCCATTAATCCACACACGTGCCCCAGATGCTACATTGGCTGAGAGGGGCTCACCTGTTGAAAGAGATCCTCTATCCAGTAACTTAGAGAGCTGAAAAAGAGTGAGCAGATGTATCAGCAGGAGCTGGCACCAGATTAAGAAACAAATTAGGACCAGAGGTTTCTTACGACTCTCTTGGCTACAGGTTCAGGCCTATAGAAGGGATAACACTTTATGCAGTCAGAGGCATTCTCAGATATTTATTTTGATTCACACAGAAATGCTGCTAGTAGACTAGCAGGTTGTTCAAATGGAAATTGTGCGGTTAATTTCTTGTAGAAAACTTTGGTGAGTAAAACAGTATTAAATGTTCATTCTCCTGTCTTCTATGACCACCTAGAAATTTGCTGAGCATTTTCAAGTAGCTTCTCAAATACTGAAAATGTGCATTGGGTATTTGGTTAACTGAAAAGTTCTTAGTATGTCTGAAGCTATATATATCATAACTGTCTAATATTCTAAATTACCTGTATGCTCACATTGTGGAGCCTTTTACCATTAGTATGATTATATGGCTTAATGCATAGTTACATTATCCCAGGTGTGACATGCTATGTCCCTTTGTACACTGTGAAAGCTGGAAGTACCAAACAGCTCTATTTCAGTGACACTACACAGCTTTATCAGAGCCCCAAAGGCAACCATTCAATTGTATGAGACTAGATTTCTAATTTAAACACATCTAAAGATCTTTTGCTACAGATCACAAAAGCCTATACAGTTTTTAGAACAAGACAGAGGCTGTCAGTTTGCCATATATGAAAGCTCAGTGCGCCCATATCGTGAGTACTGTGTGCAGCTCTGATCACAGCTGAGGAAGGGCAACTGGAGTGATCAAGGGAGCAGCTATCTTATGACAATAGACAAAAAATCTGAGACTTCCCCATCTGGTGAAGAGAAAGCTGAGGGGGAAATTTGATACAGGCTTACAAAATCTTGAAGCTGATGGATAAAGTGAATGAAGAACTGTTATTTCTCAAATCCTGCAGTGCTACAGGAAACTGGGAGAAGAACAATTTAAAACAGATTATCGCAGCAGCGAGTTAACTCTGTGAACTTGATGCCACAGGAGCCTGTGAAAGCAGACAGTATCAGCAGGTTCAGAGAGAGACTGGACAAATTCATGGACAACAGATCTGTAAATGGTACTAAGAGGATGTATCCGCTAACCTTCCTAATCCATGTGCATTCTTGGGAATTCTTAGGGGAATGAACTGCGGAAGGAGGCCAAGTTCTCGTACTTTTACTAAATAACATTGCCTGTTGCCACTCTAGAGAAAGAGCCTGGGCTAGACAGGCCCCCCCCCCCCACCACTGTTCCACCAGGGTATTTTTTATTTTTCTAAAGATGATGCAGCAGCACAAAGACTATAAAGAGAAGTCATTTTCCTATAAAGAATATCAGACAGCAGGAGTGCTTCTGAGTTGTGCGTCTTACCAGAACCATTAGTAAAGGAGACCCTTCAAAAACACTGGTAAGGAAGGATAATAAGCAGGATTGTGTTTAATTCTTAAAAGTATTAATTCTTAAAAATCACTTCCGATTTTAAAAGAAAATTTTGTAAAAAACACAATTTTCAGCTGTCATTTGACCTTCGAATTAGGCTATTAACTGTGATTAGGCTGTGATAGTAAATGAGAAAGATGTATGTTTCCTTCAGCAAGTGTAAAAAACCAAACACTAATGCTGCAGTGTGAATACAGGCACCCAGACAGGGTGCCTAGAGATCAAAAAGCCAACCAAAGGTTTTAATTATCATACATATCAATATAATATTCCTAACAGTTGGGTTGCTACCCAGAGCATCTTTCTGCAGAAGATTGATCACTGCCATATTCTAGAGTCTTTCCTTCATCACTTGCATTTTGATGGCACCTATATCATGTTAAAACTGGCATATCTCCTTTTTAGCAGGCACAGTTCCACCTAACAGATGGCCATGATGATAGACATGCCAAAGAACCAGTATGTGTATCAAGTTTGATTATTAGGGATGAAATTCCCATCCAAGAACGTTTGAGTGGCATTCTGCACCAATCGTCTGAACCTATTGCTATGGGTTGAAACAAATGCTGTTTCTCTAAAGTCAAGGGATGTGTTAACTACAAAATAGGGAGATGAGGACTATGTAATTTAAGGTCTTGGTAAAATGGAAGTAAAGGCCATTGCTTCTGGATCACTCACTCCACTCTAGCAAGATTCAGTCACAAAGCAAATAGTTAACTTCTACTGCCTATCCAATGGCACAATTTAGTGTTTCTGGTGTATTTCCTAGTAAATAGTTGTTCTTTTTCAAATGACATTTTAGCTGGCCAGCATAGATCTCACTGCACCACAGACAGTGCAAAAATCTGCTGAAAGGAGAGCTGAATCACAGACAGTTGGAACACCAAGCAAATGCTTACAAAAGCTGAATTGCCCGTCTCCTAACACAGACTCCTGTTGTCGTAGGGTATGTTGTGCTGTACCTGTTTTCCACCACAGTGCAAAACTGTCATATACTTCATACTGAATACCTCTTTTTAAAATAGCAGACACTGTAATGACAGCAGAAATAGTTTAACTGGTTTAAACCAGAATTAGTATGTTGTGAAAAAATTACATTACCAAGGTACCCACTCCTAATTGTGCCAGAGGCAAATTGAATCATGAGTGTCCAAAAAGGCGTCTAATATTCACATGTTTTCCCTCTGAATCCTAGAATGTAAAATTGTTAAACTAGAATTTCTGTTAAATATATCTACTTATATTTAGTGGTATTTTATTTCTTTTTTAAGAATGCTAAGAAGATGCTAAGGCATCAACATTGATTTCTTTCATATTTCTTCACTTTTTAGTACTTGTGTTTTGCATTTTAAATACAGAAGAAAGGGTGTCAAAGGCTCCAACTAGGTGGATTTCACAGAGTTTGCAAAATGGGACTTTGTCATTAATTTTCCATTTGAAATCAAAACATGTAATCTTGCCTACAGATGTCCATCCATTATTTATATTGGTTTATCATGGTATAGCAATACCAGACATTTATTTGACTGGTCTAGTGGGCAATCAAATGCATTTTTTTTGATGAGGCAATAGTAATTATGATTTAACCTTTCTGATTCAAAGTCATCAATGCACTTCACAATGCTTTGTGCATGCATTAAGCTATAAATTACACTTGTGGAGTCTATACAGTATGCTGATTGAGGTTAGCAGATTGTTCCCCTAAGTTCTCACTCCCTGGCAGGTGTGCAAAGGCACCAGGTAACCCAACCATTACTGTCCTTTTTAGGCTAGTATTGCACATCCATGATGTGTGGCTGCTGAACAGATTTAAGATGTGTCATTTGCAAATTGTGTAAAAAATGTTGAGCAAAAGTAGTTCAAAAATCTTTTCCTAATTATTATAAACACAAGCCTTTCAGAAGACTAGAATTAAGATATGTTAGGGGGGATTTTATTTCTTTTGAGCTTTTCTTCCTCAGAATAATTTTTTTTTTTTTTTTTTATTATTAGTATAAGGACACAGCTCAATAAGAGGATTGAAATAAGTTAGAGATTGGGTTACTTTGGCAGTGGCAAATTGAAATTGAACTACCTGACTCTACCCTGTGCCTTTTGCAGAAGGAAATAAAACTTGCAAGAATAAGGCTTCCCATTGCTACTTTTGCCACCGTTTTTCTCTAAGGAATGTGAGGGGCATGTTAGAACACATGCATAAAGGGCTCCTTCACTGCCCACAGCTGGCCCAGTATGCTGGCTGGCACTGCCTGCTTTCAGGGTTGCCCAGTGTCCTGTGGGAATATCTCACTAGAGAGGAGTTTGCATCCCTAATTCTCTCTTGGCATGGTCAGTACCCGTCTTTTTTTAGAGGTATTCTTGGGATTTTTTTTTTTTTTTTCAGAAAAGCCTGATTTTTAGCATGCCTGTCTCTCTTAAATATTTTCTTCACTGATAAGCTCTGTAATGCTCCATGGTTAAATGTAGGTGCACTGATTTCATTGAGGCATCCAGAGAAACCAATGCTGAAATTAGACAAGAGAGATCCTATTCCATTTTTCCAGTACCAAATCTTAAACAGTGAAATATAGCTTTAGAAATATTATTAGGTATTTTTTGACAATTTTTTTAAAAAAAATTTTATGACTATTTTGTCACAAGATTTTCAGGATGGATGTTGATGACGGATTTTTTTTTTAAATAAAATATCAGTTAAATAGAAGCTAGGTCAGTCAGATAATTTATCTGATAAGCAATGTTTCTTGTTTAATGGTAATTCTTTAAGACCAGTATGCTTAGTCGAGCATCATTTTTCATCATGAAGTGTTATAGTTAGAAATGCCACTGGTAGATAAATATTCAGTATCTGTACACATTTCTAATCAACATATCCACTTTCCATGTCTTTACAAAGTTAATTTTGTGCTCTGTGTCTTCCTTGTGAAATTACAATTTACATTTTGATTCACCATAAAATTTAGTTCAAACTTTTCCTACTATTTCGTTCTAGAGATCCGTCTGCTTTTATTTAACAGATGTCCTTTGATCTCAAGGAGACAATTGCTGTTTTACTACTTTAATGAAGCTTGTATTATTATAGGCAAAATGAATATTAGACCAAATGGTAGTATAAATCCCAGAGGGAAACATGCTTCTCTGTCTGGATCTTGGAAAAGCAGAGTAATTCATTTTACTCACTGATTATATTCAATAAACCCATATTCCCTGTTCTTACTTACTTTTTTTTTTTTACAAAATACATGGGACAGTATTTGTGTTCGTTAGATTCAAGGTACTAGTCACAATTCCTTTGTCACAAGTGACACATTGGACAGTTCTTAAGTGTTACTGAGAAGAGATAATCTGTTAAAGGAAGTAGGAGCTAAAAATGACACTTTATTTTTTTTATTATTTATTTACTTTTAAGTAGCTAATGCCCATTTCTTACCTGTGCTTTCAACAGACATCAGTCTGGATCATGTTTCACTGCCTTTTAGACCCTTGTTTCCTAGAAACTAGGAGGGATCAGATTTAAAAGTGACATTTCATAAAGGAGACAGCAGGGGATGGACACACATGGAGAATAGAAAGAAATAGAAGATAAAGGTACTTGAAGTCAAAAATTAGTTACACATTTGAGAAAGAAGGGATGTGGAGAACACAAATTACAGGAATTTTAGCAGCCCACGTACTGTCCCCTTTCCCTAACATGACTTGGCAGTAAGTGGCCACAAACCATGGGATTTATTAATAGCTTTGATTTTTTTGTTGTTGTTGTTCTTTTGACTGTTTTTCCACCTATGCAACCTACTTTAGACACAGACTGCCCCGCAGGAACAGTACTGATGGTTGCACCACACTGCTGGGATGAAGGTTTAATTCAGAAGTATCTTTGGGCATTACGTCATTCTGTAGAAAATGCATACGCTGCAACTGAGAGCATGTTGTAAGGACACTCTAAGGTCTCTGCTGCTAGATGTCATCACAGGAAAAAAAGGCTGCTCAAAAAAAGGGCATAGTTTGACTAGAGCAGTGGCAATTATCTCAGTACAAATCGATTTGACAGCCAGAAAGATACTGGTTCTTAGGCAGATGTGCAAATGTGAGTAGCTTCACCTATCTGATTTCTGACCCCGTTACACATCTGAACCCTGAAGCAACACAAAAGATAGGAAAGGGGAACTCCTCAAACAGCACTAAGGAGTGGGAAAAAAACCAGAATTATTGCTTTTAAAATTATCATTAAGGAAAACTGAACCCTCTCAGAACATGAAAAACTTCCAGGAGTTAAATCTTTCCTTAAGAGAACTGCCAACTCTGGGAATCAAAATGTGGCCAGGACTAGTGATGACGTGGCCCACCTGAACTGTTTATCTTCTGGATACAATGTGGAATTCTTTATAATACAGGTAAAATAACTTGGAAACATTTGGTGCCTGTAAGCAGAAAAGAGAAATATTTTGTCAGTTCTTAGTACAAGGTATACTTTTATTTTTGGTAGGATAAAGAATTTGATTTCTTTTTCTGCTGCATTTCTTGTAAACTTACGTTAGAGAGCAAATAGGAGCTATGAACAAAGATTTCAAGTGATGAGCTGTCCCATGCCTGTTTACAAGTCAGGATTTCATTTTACATAGAGTTCTCTATAGCAACTTTTTAAAATTTAAATTAGAAACATGGCCAGCAATGCATGCAAAATGTTCATTCATTGTAGTAAACTACAAAAATATTGCTTTTATGCAATGAGAATGCCATTGTAGAATTTTAAAAGGCATAGAAATAAAAGACTCCGGATTGGAGTGATTTAAACAAACTCACTAGGATATAGTAGATGATTAAAATACAATCTATAATTACATTACACTGGTATCAGGTAAGGATAAAAGCCTATAAATACACTGGGGTCAGGGTAAGCATAAAAAATGAAACAGTTATTTGAATAATCTGAGATCAAGTTGCAGTAATTAAAAATGAATGTATTATTCAAATGAAGGAATTAGGTTACAACACTCCTCATATGAAAATATTATTGTGACAGACTGAAATAAGTTGGAAGTGATTTCGATAAAAAATTGGGGCAAGAAATATAATGATTTACATTGGGGAAAAAGTAGACAATCTATGCGGATGAGAGTATTTGCAGCTCCTCCTTCAAATCCCTCATCAAAACTCGTACCTTTCAGCTGGCCTCCAAGAATTATCCACTACCCCTAGCCTCTCTCTGGACATTGCTCTTGCAGATACGCACATCAATCCATTAAAAATTAAACGTGCTGTAGCTAAGGACTCCACATGTACTCACAAAGGAATTAATGGGATCTGCACCCACTAGCAGGCATATTGCTTAATCTACCCCACACATTGCTGTTTATCCATTTTCATTACCATTACCCAGGTCATTTCTGTAATTTGTCTCCTGTTCTTTCTTTGTCATGTCCTGTCAGTTTGGAGGCCAAAGTCTACACGTAAGACTGACACTAAACGGTGTTATTTATGTAAATAGTTGATGGCTACTTGCAGATTAAGTACTTGTTATTATAAATAAAGGTTATTGAAACCTGACCTTTCCATGGCAAACTCCTTGGGGCAGAAACCTGTCTGGAGGTGCCTTGAATATGTAAACCAAGGATATTTAATTATTAATAATAATTAATAATGAAAGAATACAGAAAGCAACTTGGTGGTTTTTTCAGGTAATAGCTTTCATATTCCTTATATTAATTAGCTTTTACAAATGTGCTTTGAGAGTCCTCTCGGAGCAGCTCTTTGCCATCGCCTGTAGCAGGACAGTTAAGAGCTGCTCTGCAGGTGCACACATGCCCATCAGTGCACCCACTTGAAATTCCCCCAGAAAAGTGAATGATTGCACATCAGAATTCAGAGCAAGATCAGGAGTAGATTTCTTCATTTTTGCCCAGTGAATGCTGCCTGAAATTCTCCTCGAACCTTTCTAGCATCTGCAAAAGTCTATTGAGAAGATAATTTAGCTCACTTAAAATATGCCCAGCTATGCCCTCTTAAATCTTCAGTTGATCCTTTTATTATCATATAGTTCATTTAAGCCTCTCATTCTTACCTGTTAAATCCTTCATACTTTTCTTTTCTAGTCTCTTTTGTCTTCCCCTCAAAATGCTGTGTTTGCTTTCCCCAAAAAGTGGTTGTTTGTTCATTTTATATCTTTTTCTTCTGCAAAGACTTCCACGCTTCTCAATAGACTATTCATGCTACAAGTTCTTTCTGGTACTGCCAACTCTTTTCTTTAAATTCTCACTCAAATATATTATCTTGATTGTCTTATATATCACTTCCATTTCCAGAGAACGGGATCTATCTATTAGATATAGATTAGATATCTGAGTAATATTTAAAATGCATGCAATTATACATAGGGGACTTCAGATCAAGAAACTGAATAGTCGTGAATGACCTGTCAAAACCAGACAAATAAGGCTTTCTTTTTTAAAAAAAAAGAAGTTACAACTACAGCTATTTCCATTTCTCCAGCATTATTCACTCTTCACCTGTCTGTGCAGTTAATTCAGCTAATAATACCATGAACAGGTAAATGAGCAGTGAGATAAAATGTTAATTCAGATTCAGAGAGATTACTTGTGTAGAACTATCCTGAATTGATAACTGAAGGATGCAAGGCACAGTATCTCATACACAGTTTGCACGTCTCTGGTAGTGCCATTAAGTAATGTGCTCAGACCAGCTGCAGTGTACCTGTGCAACAAAGTCTTCCACTTTAACTGTTTAGGGGAATATCATCCCAGCAGATTGATCACAGTAAAGGCTTGAGAGAATTCTTGTAATGGCCAGTAAGTCAGATAATTGCACGTGTATACATGTGCTACAGTGTGCGTGTTACCTGACTGGCTTATAGATTGACAATAATCAGTTAATATTTTATCAGTTTATATTTAATGAAAACTGAGAATGTGGGGTGGAGTACAGGGCTGAAAGTAGATGGGAAAGAAAATGAGAAAAGAGAATTAAACAGGAAGAAGTTACCAACTGAGAACCCCCTAGCTAAAAAGACTTAAACATAGAATAAGAAGCTGCACTGAAGGGCATTTTATATTGTTATGTCAAGCAGTATTTCCATGGACTGGGGAAATAGGTCTAAACTGTCTCTCCTACACATGGGCAATATTTTTCATTATGAAGATAGACACTAAATCCTGTTTCCACTTCCAGGGCATAGAGAGCATTGATTTTTCCGGTGTCTTAATAAAGAAGTATGAGGACACATTTTTTGAGATAGGATAGTATAGGATCATCTGCTCAGAACCAAGAACACATTAAGAGAGAGAGTAATGGAGCATTTTAGCGATTCTGAGCTGTAGATGCAGATGGTTGTCCATGCGAGTGCTAACTTTTAGCAAAACAAAAAGATCTGAGACAGTGAAGCATCTCCAGCAGGTTGTGGATATTGTGAGGTTCACTGCTTGTAAACTGGCTGGCATTCAAGAGACCGTGTTTGGGTCTCAGTCATACATAGGTTAGGCAATGATGAACTGCATTTTTCCATGGTGCCAGATTGCATTCCATTCCCATACCCCAGAGAGATTCCAAGTTGTTCATTATACTTTGTCCTGGTTAAAAAGGAAGAGAGGTAGTAGATAACATTTAGTGTCCAATAAGACTGGCCAGAGAAGCGCAGCAATGGGTTCATCGAGGGAGCGGGGAGGGGGTGACCATGAGAACAGCCTTATCAGCAGGGTAGATTTCCAAGCAGACTGGGAGGCTTGATAGGTAATTGCTGCCAGTTCTTTCATTCTGCTTCGTAAAAATTTCTATTCCCAGGAGCATCCCAAACATTTAATAGAACTTTTCTTTAATCTCTGTGACCCTTTTACTTAGAGTAGCCTCATACCATTCCTCTTAAGATTTTGTGCAGTTCTAAGGGGCCAGCCAGGACACAGGGGTTCATGCCAGCACTACGGGGCTAGCAGAATTTCACCTCGGTGTGTAATCCCTGCTCCTCCAAAAGCCAGACAGTTCTTCAGGGATCACTGGATGCTTGACATCAAATTTCTTCATTACTCTCATGAGACAGAGATAAGTGTTCAAAGGTTTCCACAAACTTTTAACATCACGATTCCCACGTGTTTCCATGGGAGTCACGCATCCTGGAATGCTGTTTTTGCTCAGCAACAGAAATATTATGAAGTGCCTGATGTTGGATAGTTTCCAGCCCTGGCTGCATCTTTTCACTCTCCAGTTTTGCAGGGGAATGAGTTAGGTAGAAATAAGCACATGTGTGGTTGTAGGTAAGCACAGGTGATTTCTATGAACATCTTATAGCCAGGGCTGGGGAAACATCACCCTGTGCTGCCTTTGTTGTCTGTCTGCAGATCTGGGGTGCCAGGCCAGAGGAGGGGGTGACACAGTCCAATACTGGTGTGTCACAGCTTCGGTCTGCTCAAAAACTGACCCTCCCGAGGGCTTCAGCATCCACCACAGCCTGCCCAGCTGCAGATGTGCCATCACAGCCTGGGTTCCTTGTCCCCGAAGTTTTGGTGGAAGTGGAGGGGCACAGGGAGCCCAGCCGCGGGGCGGGGGCGCAGGGCAGTGCCCCACTAGGGCTATTTCGGAGCAGAGAGGGATGCTGCCCAGGAGAAGGGAAGTAGTCCCTAAACAGCTCCTTCAGTGAGCAGACAACATTGTAATCGATATTGTTCGCTTTGCGCGTCAATCCGGCAGTTTATTTAAAATATCACCTGCGGTACCGCCGGTGCGGCCCCGCCCCGCCAGGGGACACATCTCCGCCGCGGGAGCGACAGCACCGCTCTCTGTCGTGACAGGAGAAGCCCGGTGCGAGTGTCGGGAGAGCGGGGGGGGGCGCGGGGGGGTTTAATCAGGCCCGCGGCCCTCGCGTTGTTATCAGCGCGCGGTGCCATGTGCAGCCTTGTGGAAAATTAAATAAATAACGGCGCGCGCGCCCCGCGGCGCCACACCGACACCTGCGGGCCAAGGCGGGCAGCGCCGGGCGCGGCCGCCGCGGGGGCGAGCGGCGGCGGGAGGGCGGGGAGCGGCTCTGGATACTGCCGGCAACTGCTCGGTGGGAAATTCGTACGACTCTGTCTCTTTGCGTGGTGACCAAAATAAAGGTTTAACTCCAGATTAGTGTTCTCCAAGATTTTCTAATTTTTTTCCGACCTTTTTTTTTTAAAAGTAATTGTTACACAAGTCTTTTTAAAACTGTGTCTCTTCTAACTTTATAGCTTAGCTCAGCATTATCCTGCTAAGGATCTCATCTGACCAAGTTACTTAACGTTTGTAATTGTTTACTGTGAGGGTAGTGAGGCATTGGCACACGTTGCCCAGAGACATTGTGGATGCCCCATCCCTGGAAACACTCAAGACCAGGCTGGATGGGGCTCTAAGCATTCTGGTCTCTGGCAGGGGAATTGGAACTAGATGATCTTTAAGGTCCCTTCCAACCCAAGCCATTCTATGATTAAATGATTATTATAAGTTTGAACTACAGAGGTTTGAAAGGTGCTTTTCATGACTATGTGTTAGTGTTCAACAAAACTTTTCCTTCAAAAAATTAAAAAAGAACTTTCCTATACACACTGTTTTTCACTTTTCCCTCTGTTTAACCCCTGTTTGGGTTCTGTCCCAGTACTGTGGTTAGAAACTGAGGTACAAAGTCCTGGTTCAGCCAGCATATTCACAAGTACATGCATTTATATACATGTGAAATTACCTTAGTTTACAAGCATAATTGTCTTGAGTGGAATGTATCTTAACAATAAAGTCCAGAGGTCCCAATCTGTCTTGTGGTTTGATTTCTTTTGGCAATTCTAGGGAGTGGGGTCGTGTTCTATAGGCAACGCTAGTGGTAACACAGGGTCAGACAAAGGTAGACAAAGGTAGGGAAAGATTATCAATGAAGGAAATGAGACTGCTTCTGTGAGCATGGGGGACAGGATTGTCCTCTAATTTCTCGCATTTCAATGCAATTAACAGGAGGAACCTTCCTCTTTTGCTTTTAGATGCCCAACTTCCTCCCAGTTTTTCATATACATAAAAAGCCTCACTTCAGCTAAATAGATCGTTTTGGTCTGAATGTGGAAAGTCAATGAGAAATCAAGTTGCATTTAAAACATCTGTGCATTTCATACAGATATTTCTGAAGAGGTAAGTTGATAGGCAGTCTCTGGTCACAGCCTTGCATTCAGACCAGTGGGTGGCTGAGAGTGCAGATTGCAGAAATATTTGGTCAAGTGCATTGCACTAAATCATAGTGCGATTCTCTGTTAAATTCAATTTTTCATGCGGACACATCTAGAGGGGCTGCCGTTCTCTGCACGGTATCAGTTCTCCTCTTTTCTCCCACTCATACTTGAATATTTTAGGCATTTAATAAAGTGATTCTTCCTTTGGGATGTATCAGCTTTAGAGCATCTGTATTTGTTAATTTTGAACTTTTTCTAAACACTGCTACCTTTCTCAGGACTGAGGTTGTCAACAGTTAGAAAATAAAAGCATGTAAATTCACCTAATTTTCAGACATCCTCTCAACAAGATCGGCAAAATGCTCTTAAAGGTGACCTGTAAAAGTCCAGGGAGCCTGCAGAATGCCTCAGACCCTGGCACACTCCCCCTAGGGAACCAGTATGCTTTAACTGGCTTCCCATTGAAGCAGATGTAAGAACTGAATACATAAGAAAGAAAGGTAATGAAAACTGACAAGTTGAAAAGAAATTGAGAGTTTAATCTGTATAGTTGTGCTTGAGGGGGCTTCCATCATGATATTCCTATGGAGTAGCAAAAAGAGAAAAAAATTAAGAAACTGCAGAGTATGATGAATTTACATAATTTTTTCTTGCACCAGGCACTATTTATTAATTTCTTTTCTGCCACTTTACTGCACCTCTTTGCCTCTAAAAAAGAGAAAATGAAATATACAAAACCTGGCAATCATAATGAATGTGTGAAATGCTGACAGATTATTTATAAGCATGCAAGTTATGTAGTTGTTGGAGATTCTCTCCCTTCTGCTCCTGCTTGGTGATGAAGAATGGTATTTTAATAGGCAGATGGTAAAGACAATTACAGTTTGGGGCTCAGCTGGGAGTTACATCAGTTTATTGCAAATTATTAGTTGATAAATGCTTTTGTTTACAAGCAAAGTCTTAAGCAGCTTTGTAATCAGTTTATCAGCTGCAAACTGAATTTTGACAGCTTGCCTTTGGGTATACAGTCACTTTCTTCCTGGCCATTTAGAAATCATGCTGACCAAGCAGGCACAATGGTAGCTCCTCTGCACCTGTATGATGCTCAGTAAACTGGCATTTCTTATTAAGCCTGTTTTGGAAGAAGTCATCAAGTGCAGAATCCTCCTCTAATGTTAATCTTTGTTAGTGTGTACAGCCAGAATTGTAACTATTTGCTCATTCATAATTTTTTTCTTTTTAATTCCATTGTGACCAGAAGTAGCTCAGTCTTTGCTTTCTGCTGTTAACAGTCTCTTACTAGATGAACTAACTGGGAGACTGGCAGTGGCTTACAATACTTGTTTACCTTGGACACTATGTATAGCTTGAAATTGGGAATGCTTTTGATCACTGAGAGTTTTCAGTCAATTTACTTCTAGCTTCTACTTTAAAAGGCAGAACTATGATACCTCAGGATTTAACTCTTTTCAAGGAAATCTGGGGTACTGCTATGGGGTTTTGTGTGTGGGTAGTGGTGGTTTTTTTTTTTAATTAGGTGCTTTTTATATAGAGAAGACTGGGTTAGATGCTTATTATAGCTTCTGTGGTGTTTACATTTTAGAACATACTAAACATGCAAATCTACTTTTACTTAGTTGCTTATTTAGTAAGAGAGACACTGATTTGTCAGAGTTGTTTCCACTGCAACCGGTGTAAAACATTCTAATGGCTTAAGTGGGAGCAAGACTTTTTGGAATCAGGAAGTGCTACTTTGCTCCAATGGTTGTTACAGCTGAGGTGAACTAGTTCCTGAACTTCAACCTGTGAGCTGAATGTTAACATGGGTAAAGGTCCGAGATAACTCACAATAATAGCAACTGTTTTCTCTGGGTTACAGTGCACATAGCTAAATGCTCCAGCCTCTGTTCATTATAAAAGCTGGCTTTTGTTTCTCACAAAGCCATAAGCTTTTTCTGGAGCATGGCCCCTGTATTGAATAAGCAGGCAGGTCTCATAACCAATGTTTCTTACTTTGATTTTACCTTTCTGTAACTTCCCTATTTCTCTTATATTTATTGTGATGATTTCCTTTACAAACACAACCTATCACTACAGCTCCTTCTATATAATCCTTCCTTCCACTCAGGTGCCTTTGCCATTCACTCTGCATTTGCCCAGGGGCAAGAAATGAGCCCTACAATAGCAGGTGCAAGACAGTAGAAAATCCATTGATAAGATACAGTGTACTCTGCCTTCCCTGTAAGAAAGAGGTGCCATTAAAGCATATCTATTGTCTCATTTAATCACCTCCTTTTTTCATACACTCCAGCCTCACAAAATAACTCTGAAAAGACAATCCACAGCCATGATTGTGTTTGTAAGGCTACTGAAAGGTCACCTTACAGCTGTGCTGTTATGGAAGCAGGGATTGTAGGAATGTGTGTATCCAAAGCCCTGCTTCAGAGTAGTTGGTTTCAGTGGTGCATTTTCTCTCTCTGTGAAACCTGGTGCATCCACAAAAGCTGGGGGGAGCAGTGGGCGTCACCTGGGAATGTCTCCTGGGAAGCTCTATGGAGAGTGCCCATTCAGTGGTCCTGTAAAAAGGGAGATGAGTGTGCTGACACTAAGTGCTAGCTCCTTTGCAGTGGTGGTAGGAATGCAGCATGGGCAATGTCAGCAAGGGTTTATCTGTTTTTTTCAAGCTGTTTATAATTTTCTTTCTGAAGGCTTAGTAAATTCTAAAGTAACACTCGAGTGACACCTAATTCAAATGTAAAAAAAATTCAAAACAGAGGAATATACAAAGAAAAGAGGGGGAAAAAAAGGAAGAAATTGCTAAACTTGAGAAAGAACTCCTTCGACTTCCTTGTTTGAGTTTATGCTGAATTAAGGAAATATAACAGGTTTAGCATTTGTGGCAGGCTTTAATTTCAACCTCTGAGCAGCAGACTTAACTTCGTGTGATGTGGGAGGATATTACAGTTTTCAACTTCATTTCGTAAGTATTGCCATTTGTGCCAAACATTTAATAGTTTTACGCTGTGGACTGTCGTCCACCAGGAGCTGATATCACCTAAGACTTTTTAGAGCCATCTAATAGAAAGATATGTATTCATTCTGATTAGCCCAGGATTTGAACGAGGGTCCCAGAAGAGATATATAAGCCTCTTAAATGCATAGAACTTCTAAGGATATGGGTTTAACTGTCTCCCCCTGTGGTAAATAAGCTGTGACAGCTCTATCAGGGGGGAAAATGGCAAATAAAATTACCACATTATTTTCCTGTGAATATTTTCGGAGCACTAATCTATTTTGCCTCTTTACCTACTAGAACTCTGTTGAGTGTTACATGCAGACGTTTAATTGGAGGAAACACACAGAAATCCCCAAACTAACAAAATGCAGGCATACAACAGTGTTAAAAACAAGAGGTCAAAATCTGTTCCTTACACTCCTTGCTCCTCAGAAACACTGTGCTTTATTTGGGGTTCAGCTGAGGAAGGTTTTTGCAGTGTGAATTTGAGAGCGCAGCCATAAGATGGTGATGTTAGCAATAGTTGTACTGCAGCAAGGGAAAGACCTACCCCTGACACTCACACCGAGATGCCAGGCTTAGGAGTTCTCTCCCCTAGGACTGGCGAGTTCCTTTCATATTCTTCTTTTCCTCTTTATCAGCTGTATAATGCCTGACAGTTTTAACCATAAAATTATCTATTCAGATGAATACACTGTCAGCTGTCAGCATATGACTAAGCTGAAGTCGGACCCAAAGCTCAAGTTGACTCATGCAGGAGTAAGAGCTATATTCCTAACGGGTATTTTCTTCCCTGTTTCTGGTCAGAGATCTTATATCTCTAAATACAGGGGGTTAATTTGGCTAGTGCCGTTAAGCTGAGTATTTTTCTGTTGTATTGGTTCTGGAAAATATCACTGCAGTTTCTTTATTATTGCCTTTTGTTCAGTGAGTTAAAAATTAAGAAGGCTCCATATTCTATGCTGAACACAAAGGTAATAGTAAAAGTGGCAACAGAACTGATTTGTCCACTGTATTGGTCTAATTTTATACAGTATAATAGATCTTCCATTTCTTGCAGGCTTATATTATGCAGTGGGTAGTTAAAATTAAAGGTCAAATATCTTTTGGCAATCTCCTTTGATCGGTAAACAAGGAAAAATTACAGAAGCAGCTAGGAAATCATCTCATTAATGTAGCACTAAAGCTGTTTTTTGTGAGAGTTTGGGCAGTCTAAATTTGCAGCGGTGATTTTTGAGACACTTCACAGAGAAATGCCTGGAACCCCAACATTAAAGTGCATTAATAGCAAAAATGCTGTGCAAAGTACATATTTTGTGTATGCATGTGAAAAATGCTAAGAATTATTTAGCAACTGGAAAGACTGTTCACAAAATGCCTTTGATTTATTGCTGTATATACCACAGATCCATATCACATATTCTTACATTATTTTATTCAAAAACTTGTATGAACCATGAGTTGGCATGTTGTAGAATACTGAAAAGGCATTAATCAACCCAAATAAACAAGTACATAGATCTATCTAACAACTATGAAGTAGTTAATAAATTTTTAGCAATTTTATTACAGAAAAGAGGTCTAAAAGAGTAGTGCTTAATTATCTGGACTCTTCTGTGCTGGGCTGTCTTTTGATTGTATTAATGAAGCAGCTGGCCCATTGTTTCTCTTTAATTCCTCTATTGTTTTAAGAATATGTCACAGCTCTTTATTCTTTTATCAGGTGCTGTGCAGGAGGATTCACACAATAACTCATATTCCTACTGTATTTGCCAATGCACAAAGAAACCTCCAAAGCATTTTTCAAAGAAGGGGCACACATAATTTATAAGTTCTGTTCCTTGTACCACTCTACTGTCAAAAATTTCAACAGTATTGGATTTGAATGAATTATAATTTTTTTATTAAACAATGTGTCCACATATAGATATATGTACTTCGTTCATGTCAAAAATTAGAGATCTGCCCAGTAACTTGTGCTGTTCTGAAATGGCATTCAGTATGCTGAGTCGTCACAACTCCATGGGTGAGAAGCAGGAGGAACCCAAATATGAAGATCCGTCCCATCCTATTGTGATGTGCAAATTTTCCCTAAATGCTTAACCTGTGCAATAAAGGAGGGAAGAAAATAAATTAACTCCAACCCCCATTATCATTACTAAAAAGGACAATTTTTTGCAAGTTGGAATATTTTATGGGGAGAGGAAGGTTTAATTCAGTTGATGGTGCCTGGAAGTTGCTAAGAGCAACAGTCTGTTGTTTAAATAAATTCTGATAGTCTTTTGACCCTTCTTGCAAAAAGATGTGTGTACAGGAAATGGGCTATTATGTTGTTGCAGCAACGCAATCAAGTCCAGTAAGCTCAAATTTTACTACACAAAAGTAATACTTCTGAATTAACTGGCACTGAAAACTGGTTTTAATACAAATTGCCATTGATTTCCTAAACTTCTGTGAAAGGTGTGTGGCATTTCTGGATCAAAAAAATGAGACTCAGGTAGTTTAGCAATGAAAATCAACTGATACTAAACACAGGAAAACTGGGATTTGCTTTTGAATGTATGTTTATATGTTATTATGCTTCTCAATCCATGAAACACCTGTACTTACTGGAAATGCTGGTTTTAGCTACTTGCTTTCTTAAGTCACCCCAAGACAGACACTTTTCCTAAAAGCAACAATATGAATCAAGAGGCTTAATGGTTTAATCCATTTTGAAGCTCTTTTTCCCAGTGGAGTTAGGTGAGTCTGACCTTATATATAACGTTTTTTCAGACTGTGATCCACAGATTCCAAATTATCATTCCTTAAGGCCTGCAAAACATAAGTGGGGGAAAAAAAAAAAAGCAGCAGCCCACCATCACAAGGCTCACTGTGCAGGATTCTGTGTTTTCCCTGGAAGTGGTTTAGGGTTCTAAGATGCTGAGGATCAAAACGGGTGAAGGGCCATTTAGTTAAATTTTCAGAGCAAATTCCTTATTTCAAATAGGATAATAGAGGTCCCTTTGTTTAAAAAAAATTCAAATGTAGAAGCAAAAAAGGAAGGGCTGTTAAAAATATATTTTTTCTTCTATTTTAGGTGTCTGTCCTACATAAAATAAAGTTTTGCATTAGCATGCATATCTATCACCATATTACTCCTTATTCTGAATACAGAAGATAGCTTATTACTGCATCTAAGTATGATTTAATTGGTTCAATTTACTATATATTTTTTATACTAAGTGTGATTCCATATCTTGATGAGTCCAGATGTAGTTACGCTTCTGGTTTACAGCATCCCATTGCTTGCATTTTATTATTTTTACAAAGCAAATGTCTATCAATCATAGAGATAAATTAGAAAAAATTGTGCAAACATGGCACATCACTAAGATTTTTTCAGCGTGCTATGTAATTATTAACCTGATTTTTTGCCATTGAGGGAAGCCGTGAATTACAGATAGCACAGATGAAGTTAAATGCTTTTATATTAGATACATTTTCCTATACAGTTTTCTATAGGTATGGCCATACAATATAATTGAAGCTTTGTCAGCCCTGTAGCCTAGCAACAGATAATACTGTTAGGTTACTGAATTGCTCCTGGTTGACAAGTAGGGAGTATTTTTGTGTTTATCATGTTTGCTAATGATGGGATCCTTTCCAAAAGGCTTGTCTTAATCTTAATTAGAGTTTATCAGCAGAGGTCTGCATGACATTGTGCAGACACTGATTTCATAAATAATAAAAAGTGCAAGTGAAAAATTTGGCAGGAGAAGAAGATATTTAAGACCACTGATTCTTGTAAGAGCAGCATGAATTTCCAAAATGTAATCAAGTTTGAACTGTGACTCTATTCTTTATTATCGAAACTTGCTGTACACTCCACTGCAGTTTTGACAGCAATTATGAGTATGATTTATAAGCTTCCTGTTAGGAACCAGATCTGTTTGCACAAGAATCTTGATCATAAACATTACAAAGAACAGTAAGTCCACAGTTTTTCAGGGACATCAGGACCTTACTCTTTCGTTTTCATAGAAAGTTTTAGGTTTGGTTTCGTTTGGTTTGGGTTGGGTTTTTTTGTTTTTATTTAAGGGTGTTTGTGGTTTTTTCAAGCAGCAGAAATATTTGCAGTGAAAGATGCAGACAAAGAAGAGAACCCGGAAATAACCTTTCCATTTGGTGGAAGTTCTGAAGGTATCAGATAACTGCTTCAGTGCCTGATGTCTTTGCGTAAAGAACTCATGCCAATGCAATTGGAGTGTAATTCTTTGCTCTAGTTTGCACAACGAGATATTCTTTAGCTTTCCTGTCTTTTGATGATTAAATAAATGAGCACTTTTAATTCCTTGGAATGTGAACGACAAAAAGAGTTCAAATAAATACATAGTGTTTACAGACATTTTTATTCTTTTCTTCTGCCTGAAATGTTTGTGTTATATATCACATAAATTTGTTTGATTTAACCATAGATATAAATCAATACATTACAGACTCAAGAAGCTTATTTTCAGTTTCACAGAATCGTTATTACCCTTTTCGAGAAAAGACCTTTCCAATGTTACAAAGCCTTCTGCTGATCTAAAACGTTCGTTTCTGCACTGGCACAAGAGTAAAGCTTTTCTTACTACACCACGTAAACCCAGTAAGATCCCTTTCAGTGTAAATGGTTGTGATGGTGACGAAACACAGTCGGGTCTTGCCTGCATCCTCTGCACAATGCACACACCCTTTCCCTTGCTATTGTCTCTGATGGGCAATATGATTTGTCCAAAGATAAGAACACCAGGTGCGAATTATCCTAAGATAAGAACACCGGGTGGGAATTGCAGGAGGAACTGTCTGGACTGCTCGCATAATGAATGCATTCCAGAGATGGGGGAGCTGTGATGGTTGCGATTGACTTCAGTACACATCGGCCTGCAAAAGGGTATAAAATGCTGCAGGAGACTGGGCCACCTGGGCAAACTGCTCTCCCAAGGTTGCAGGCAGCTTCCAAATGGGTTTCTGGCCTCCTTCCCCACCCCCCAGGAACGCCTGCAGGGTATGTCCAGGCCGAAGATAGGGAACACTCAGTTTAGAATGGGTGAGTAAAAGCGCGCAGATCTGGCCACATACAGAGATAAAATCCTATAGTAGCAAAGGGGGTGCTTTTCTGCTTTGCATTCTGTAAGGCCAGGGACTGTATGTTTCTAGCTGAACCTGTTTATTTTGTAATCCTTTAGACTTGTTTGTATTATATACTTCACTGACAATATTTAGATACTGTATGAGCAGTAAATATAATCGTAGTCATCCCCATAATCAGTGTCATACTTCTTGTGCCTGAGAGTCTTCTCTCTGCTGTGGTAGAGTAGATGACCAGTGGACTCATTATGGACAAGAAGAGGCCCAAAATCACCAGTCTACCATTGCTTTGTGACCAAATCATACAATCATGACTATTTCAGAGGCACTGACAGTCAGTCGTCCCTGTTCATCCTTTCTCTTCTTTTGATGCCTTAGGACTGAGAAACTTGGCCTGGTAAAGCTTTGTAGAACAATTTCACTCCTGTAAGCTATTTCTGACAGAAGGAACAGTTGGTTAAAAAAAAGTCTAGCCAGCTTAATCAGAGCTTCATATCATAGA
The DNA here is from genome assembly GCA_013399875.1 of Gymnorhina tibicen. Lineage (NCBI taxonomy): Eukaryota > Metazoa > Chordata > Aves > Passeriformes > Artamidae > Gymnorhina > Gymnorhina tibicen. The sequence goes on from VXAZ01008843.1 coordinate 285,709, forward strand.
AATAATAGTCCTTCACATTTCTTTATGAAATCTTCATGTCTTTGCAAATACTTCATGCAAACATCTTCCTATCTCCTTCTCATCGCCACTGGTACTTGGCTATGGCTTCCATATTATCCCTTTGAAAACCTGTTGTTGACACTGCCCTTTGCTTAATGAAAAGCTGTTGTGCTCCTGAGAGACTCTTGTATATATGTCAGTTGTGTCTTAGCCTGTGAAAATGTTTGTGGGAAGAAATTTTTTCCTGTTTTGTAGCTGCCAGCCCTGTAAGAAAGCCCTTATCCCTGACAGAGGTGTCTAGACAGCATACTAATTCATATGATAGTCACGACTGGAACTTCCTATTAAATTTGGAAGCCTCTGTCGGGTTCTCTGCACTTGACTGTACTCTTTCTGTCACTCTTGACTGACTTGTGCTCTTTGCTTGACTGTGCAGTAGAATGCTCAAGAAGACTTCTCTTCCACAGTCTTCCCGCTGTGCATGAAGGTCAGCATGTTTGCATTCAATGCATTAAGGGGAAGAAAGTCTTTTGCATCTTTCAAAACAGCAGCTCTTGCCTTACTCTGTGCAGGCAAGCAGAGAAGGGGACAAGTGGGGACTGCACCGTGTCCTGTCCCAATGAGTGACTGTTACTGCAAAGGTGTTGAGCTGCATTTCCAGTAGCTGGAAGAATGCATCATTTGGGAGTTCATCTGGGGATCTAACTTAACACAATATCATGTTCTGATGTAAACATGGACATGTATGTCATGATCACTTAAATGCCTCATCTTCTATAGACTGGGATGAGAGAAAACAAAGTAACAATGTACTTCTTGGATCTGAATCCTGCTGAGCTGAAGGTTTGTATTCATGTGCAGGAATGGATTTAACTCCCCTAGTTCTGATTTCCTTTACTAAGCCAAACTAGAAACTGTTGTGCTTCCAAAGCTGTCACACATCCCACCAGGCTGTGCCTGCCGTAGGTGTGACAGTTTGCAGGAGCTGGGTGGAGCAGGCAACCGGGGTCACTGCTCGCCTCAGCTGTCCGAGTTTAATCTGCTGGACATGAGTCAACGCCCTGAGGAGCTCCAACACCAGGAGTCTGAGTCAGCCTTTTAGCTGATCCAGACTGATTGCAGCTGGAGACCCAGTAATCACTTTTTTTCTTCCCCCCAAGGGTACAGACAGCATGTCAAGATGTTTGCTGGGATAGAGAAAGTCTCGGTTGGCTCTCCTGCAGTGACTCATTTTTATTAAGAGACCCAGTGAATAATAAAGTCTAGAAAGCGCTTTTATTCTGTATTAAAATGTACTAAAACATGTTGGTTGATTATTACACCTTCTGTATATAAATAAGATAGAAGTGCATGTTAATAATGGAAATTAACTATGTGATGTTTGCAGCAAAAGTACCCAATTTCAAGTTCTCAAATTGCAGTGTGTGTTCCATGTATTTTCATCTACAAGACTAGTTAAGTACACTTTAGGAATTTAGCCTGGTTCTCCCTGGAAGAGGCTTTATACCAGTTTAACTCTGAAGGTTTCTGTATATTTACGGGTTATATCAGGCAATATGTCAGATTGTGCTCTTCAATTTTTTTAATTCCTGCTCAGGCATTAGGATTCTGCATTTGTAGAAATTTTTGGTACTATCTTCATTTTTCATCTTCTTATTTTCTAGAGGAAGTTACTCAGATTTGCACCATTTAATGCTGTAATCTTGGAGACTAGTAAACCTCGGTATGCTTTGGTCCCCTCACAGTAAATTGTTTGTAAAGTTTGTAGCACCTTCAACTGCTGTATTACCGAAGGGTGAATACAAAAACACTTTCCTGCTTTGAAACTTGTACACCACTTTGAGGTCTGGAAGCTTAGCGTATTTTACCACTGAAACACACTGTCACTGATGCTGTTTTGTTTGCTCATCTTTGAAAGCTAATAGACTGGTTTAATTAATTGTCCAAGATTTCGCTAAAACAATGTCCTAATTCTTCCATTTAGCTGTGGCATATCATACACTGTTGTTATCTCCTCTACCAGATTTTTGCAACAAGTTGTTTTAAAACTATAATCTCGTTGAAGGGAAAAAAATGAAGTGCAGTTGAAAAGGCAGTTATGCCGAAAGATAAACACAGCAATATTACTTATCAAAACGAGTACAGTTTTTGCTTGCCTAATGAATGCAACATATAGCTTTCTCTATATATACAAAACCTGAGGAAAAAAAAAGCTTTATAACATATAAAGTATGCAACATTATTTCAGGCATAACTGTATTGGATATGTATCTAGGCCTGAGAGTGTAGATAACACAATATAAGTGCTTTGCCTGTCTAAACATGTTAAATAAATGAGCATTCACTATCGCATTCAAATACATTAGTAGATGTACTCGCATAGTTAATTTTCTTTTTAATGCACTACACGTGACATTTGCAGCACAGAGCTATAGTGTATCTTACTGTTTGATGAAAGTTCTTCCACTTCCCCCCTCTCCCCCCCTTTTAAACAAACCTTTATTTGAATAAGCCTTTATGAAACAGATCTTTGGCATATCTTCTTTTCAGGAAGTTCAGTCAGTGTAAGCAGAGATAAAGCAGTCATGTTACGAAGAATATTACATAAGGGAAGATTTTTTAGAGAAAGAGGGTGACAAACATAAGGGAGGGGAAGAACGCCCTTAAGAGGAAATCTGATTTCTTTCTTGCAGCTGTTTGGTTTTATTGAGCTGTGATTTGCTATTCAAAATAAAACAAACTTGGAGTTAAGAAAAAATTTACAGGAACTTTGGTGAAAATAATAATGAGAAAAGTGCTGCATAAGTTATTTTCACCTATATCTTGATTTTCATAATGCTGGCTTTTTAGGAGACAAAATGAAAAATTGAAATGAATATTCATGCTGCAAATACTTAGGAAAACTATCCCCGAATTGTTTTTCTTATACATGAAAATTCCTATATTGGTAGAAGGAAGAGAATAAAAGTAAAAACTGTATGCCTCTTTACCCTGAATAAGCCACTGAAATTTAAAAAAATAAAAAGTGTGAAGACAGCACTGATGTTTTAAGTGCTGGAATCTGATACTGTCAATTAAATCTTTCTGCCTTTATGTTTCCTGCAGGAGGGCAGCTGTGGTGTACCACGACCAAGGCCATCTCAGAAGGTGAAGAGCTGGTTGCCTTTGTTGTGGATTTTGACTCCCGGCTGCAGGCTGCCAGTCAGATGACTCTCACAGAAGGCATGTACCCCGCTCGCCTGCTGGACTCCATACAGCTGCTCCCGCAGCAAGCTGCAATGGCATCTATTTTGCCTACAGCTATTGTGAACAGTAAGTGAGGAATACTATTCTCCGGTGGTTTTTTAAAACAGCAGTACTTTAAGGCACATATGAAGAGCTAATGCAGCAATGGTGAATTCATGACCACAGAAACCACACCACAGCTCAAAGCCTGCTTTTGTTCCCCCATCATCTCAGAGACAAAAAGAGCCAGAATAGGAGTCTGGTGAGAGCCTCACCCAGAGTACCTGACCTGCCCTCGTGTGGAGGTTCTGTGATCTGCTCCCAGAGGCAATAGGATTAGAAATCATTAAAAAAGTAGATGAGATAGGTCGGCCAGCTCTCAAAGTCCAGCCTCTGGTGCTCAAGTAGGCTTGTTGCTTACTGCTGCAGTTTCTGGTAATAATTCATGATACTCAGAAAAAGAAAAGAAACGCATCCTTTCAGTGACTATTTCAAAATGCAGCAGAAATCATGCCTTATAGCAGCCCTGATTTATTGTAGTATCTCCACTCAATGTGGTTAACCAAGGTTGTTTTTACATCCTCTGGTCACCAATAGGCTCTATCATGGTCAAAATGCAGCATGCATTCAAGTGCTGTCCTTAGAGAGGAGGGACGTGAATGTTCCTGAACTGGGACAATTCAGTGCAAATTAAATTTTATATCTTTAACTTTTTCTTTTTACTGCTTTTTACCTTTTTACAGCCCTAGTTCCTCATCCTCCTTTCTAAGTGCTTTTCAAATATATTGGCCATTACCATGATCCTCACCAGTCATCATTTAGATTTATTGCACATTCTTAACTCTCAGCACTTTGAAAGTCTGTCCATTTAGACCCCCTGCTGGAGCACTTCCTTGTGCTTCCTGTGGTTTCTAAGTATTATAATTAGTTATAATGAACTACTGAACATAGTATTTCAGGTGCAAATGCACATGCAAGCACATGATCTGCCACTCGGACTCACACCTGATAACACTGAGTTTTGAACAGTCACAACATCTTCAAGCTCTTCACACAGGACTAGTTAAAATATCCCTGGTAACACATTTCATTCCACATTTCATTCCGTTCCATTTATTTTCCTTTCCGTTTCTTTTTTTCTTTTTAATGGCTTGCTTTCTGGGTAAACAATTTTGATAGCTACATATTTATTGTTAGCCTATTTTAAAAGTTAAACCTTCAAATGTCCAAATCATCCAAGTCCTTTCTTCCAGGAGTGAGTTGGAGCAGCCTCATGACCTCAAGCTAAGCACATTCATTTCTACCCCACCAGTGGGGCAGCTGTGAGCTGACATACGTGCTCACAGAACCAGCAATTAGGATTGCACAGGAACTTTCCAAAAGATGGTGTCAGAAGCACCTAGAACCTCACAAAGTTACCACTGTTAGGGGAGACCTGTGTTTATAGCCAGCAGCTGAAAGGGAGCTGCTACAGTGGGTTACGTTGCCTAAAGGGCACAGCTCGTTTCAGCTGAGATCATATTCTTGTGTACATCTATGAGGTCAACTCTGGGCTTCGGCAAAGTATTCTACATCACATTTCTGAAAACATCTTTGCTATCAGCACTGACTTTTGCAGAGCCCTGGAAAGCCCCACTGAACATTGCTAAGAGGAGTCTTTAAGTTTATGGTGCATCAGCTCAGTTTATACAGGTTTAGCAACAACTCAGAGTAACCTCTGTGTTCTTGGCTCTGGGAAGATGCTAAAATAGGAAATCTCACTGCTCAGAACTTTCCACATCAGTTCCAACTCTGCCTCTGATCATATGGGGCTATTTTCACATTTCATTGTTGAGTTGGTAAAATTCAGTTTCTTCATTAAAGTCTTGAACTAGTGGTCCATCAACAAGCCGAATGAACCTCTGGATTTGTAATGAGCCATCTCTTAAGCATTCTTTTTCTGGATCTCTGAAAAAAATTCCATTTCTAGGGAAAAAAAGTTGGTTTTGTAGGTTGTTTGGGGTTTTTTTTATGTTTCCTAGTATTTTCTAGTTGAAAAAAACAAAATTAGAGTTATCAGTTTTGGCTCATTCATCTTGAGCTTGAATGTTTCATTTCCTGAATTGATCCATTGAAATATTTGGAAAGTATCCACTGAAATAAATTGCAATATTTTGGTTTTAAGTAATTAAAACATCAGCTTCAAGTAACCTTTATCTGTTTTGCATCTCCTTAGAGTAGTAATAGTTTCAGACCCCATCCCTGTATATTGTTCTCCCTGAAGTTCCATCCTCTCACCATGCAAGACTCCTCAAATGTGTTTCCTCTGCTTGGCATGTAATGGGAGTCACATATTCACCGTGCGTAACTGCAGCTACGCACTGTCCATGCCATCTAACCCATAGGAAATAAAGATGGCTGGAAGTCAAATTCATTAAGATAATCAGAAAGTTCAATTCTGTGATGGAATGCAGTCAAATGAATTCAAATAGGACATGTTGCCCATATCACAATTTCCTATTAGTACTTTTGGACTTTCTTTTCTGTGGAAACCTCAACAATTCAACTTTTTTAAACCATTGAGGCCAAAACCAAATGTTGAAATGTCAGCTTTAAAGCAAGGTGGGCACTTCAAATGATGCAAGCTGTACCAGTAATGTTTTAATAGTAGCGTATGTTGGAATACTAACTGCTCCATTAAATGTTTGTGTCTTAAATCCATGCACAATTATTCAGTGGCAAAGGGAAAAATAGAAACTGGTAGTGGTATAAATATTTTTTTGCAAATTCATGAGCAGAAAAATAGACAAGCATTAGCATTGCAATCAGAGAAGCAAACTAAGCAATGTAAATTTTGGCTGCATTTGTAAATATTTAGCAAAGAAAAGACTCATCCATGTCAACGGGTTGGAGTCTTCAACTTTGTTCACCCAAAGGAATTGAAACAGAGCAGTTGTCCTATACACATCAATATTTGAAATTAAACATAAATTGTCATGAATGATAATGAATTACATCATCAGCTACACGTGCCATGTTTTCAGAGCAGCCAGCCATTCTTCAAGACTAAGTTAATTACAGTCTCTAACAGCTCTTTGCATTCTGAAGTCAGGGGGAATTTTGATGTTGATCAAGATGTGTTTTGATGTTGACTGGAATTACCTGATCCTGAGATCAGCTGTCACAGTCTGCGGTCACTCATAATTTTATCCTCTCTTAGCCTCAAAAACAGTCTAGAGTTGTCCAGACCAGATGCAGAGAATGGTCCTAGGCCTATGACAACTCCTGAACTCTATGCATGAATGGGAACAGTGTTCATTGACTTAAGCCAAAGGCATAGAAGGGAGTGTTCTCATGATTTAACAATATAAACGAATTCCAATGCTCAAGGGCGGTTCCTGTCACAGCTTAATTTACTAGTGTAGATGTGCCCCAAAAGAGCAGAGTTTTCTTTTTCTTCTTACTGATAGGATGGAAGGTTCAGCTTTCAGAAAGGTCAAATGGATCTTTTGTCTTTCTGAAATGTATACACAAAAGGTACTGTGTAGGTGTCCTTTGACTGGATATTAACACGCAAATATCTGTCCACTTTATGTAAATATACCGTATGCATTATTACCCTTCACATCAGTAAAGTATGTAGCCTCTAATGCATGATCAGACTTCTGCTGCTGAAAACACTCTGTGCAACCTCTGCATGGTCTCTCCTCAGAGGAGCTGCTGACACTTTGGGATAGGAGACAATGAAAAATTGCCTTATTCTTAGGAAATATTCTCTATGCATAGTAAAAAGTGGAAAAACAACAATTTACTGAAAACAAGAGGACAAAAAATACATAAGAAATTTCAGTTTCTATAATTGATAATAGCAGGAACCAAGGAAATAAACATGCTGCTTAGTATAATATCACATTCAATACGGTAGGATCTTAAAGAAAAGTAGTCTGGTCTGGCCTCCTGGATATGCTTATATAGAGCAACAGGATTTTACAGTAATAACTGCATAAGCATTATGAAAATATACATTCTTCAGAATGATCTGCAGTTACCACTCAAAAATTCCAAGGCCCAGAGCTGGAAAGTCTCGTGCACACAGAAAAAAAATTCAAAGATATCACCTAATGAGTAGTGATGTATTGGAAATAACAGCATAGTTCCTGAATTAGTATTGCATATTCCCAACAAACATTTAATTTAATTTAAGTTTTTAAAATAATTATGTGCCAAAAACTTCTAGCTGTTTTCTTCATGCAACTTTTTTTTAAAATATCCTTTTGAAAGAAACAACTGTTCCCTATGTTAGTCTCTCATCTGCAAGTGACATTTTAATAAACCCGTATCTCTGCTTTCAATATTTTATTAAATAAGTAGTTTTTTAATGGGGAAGGAAGGGGAATTAATCTAACTGTGTTAATTGGTTGGCATCACGTGAACTGTGGCTAACCTGTGCCTGCTTATACTTGCTTGTAGAGGACATATTCCCTTGCAAATCCTGTGGCATTTGGTACCGAAGTGAGCGGAACCTGCAGGCCCATCTCATGTATTACTGCAGTGGGAGGCAAAGAGAGGGGCCACAGCTGTCAGAGGAGAGTGAGGACAGTGCTCAGCAGATATCCAGTGTCTGCCCCTTTCCACAGTGCACCAAAAGCTTTTCGAATGCAAGAGCTCTGGAAATGCACCTAAATTCTCACAGTGGTAAGTACCATGTATTTTTGTGTATCATCTTCTAGATCTAGCTATTTGAAGAATTATTCACCATAGACATTCAGTGGATCAATGTCTCTCCAAAAATATGCAAGCTTTGCATGTAGGTAATACCAAAATGTCAACAGTTTCTGACCTGTGTTCTACACCCAGAACCTCCCCCAGTGTCATCTTTCTTACCTACTAATCCTCATTTGAACGCTGTCTCTCTCTTAATGTGTGTATACACACATACAGGCAGCATTTTTTTACTGATGAAAAGATGATCAGGAATCCAGACACAATCAATTACTTCAGGATTCCAGCTACCAAACATACACACAACCAGAGGACATGTCCTTCTGAAGTAATATCTTAGTGCCCTAGAGGAGGCTTCTTAGGCAGAAGACTTTAAGAATCATGGTCCAGAACTCTGTGCTTTTATGAGGACACTTGTTTCATAAAAGTTCTTGTTTGATAGAAATATTCTTTTCCCTTTTTACAAATATAAAATGGGGATAGTATTTTAGAATTACAAAAACAAAGAATCGTAGGTTTGTCTAGGTTGGAAAAGACCTTTGAGATCATCAAGTCCACCACTAAACCATGTCCCTAAGCACCACATCAGCATGGTGTAGATGATCAATTTTGAATTGAATTAGGGCTGGAAACACAAGTTAAGAATTTGCAGGAAATTTCGCATTGGAGTTTTCAGTAGCGGAGAAGACCCACAATTAAGAAAGGCTGCAGTGTCAGTGTGTGGTGTGTTTGCTGTCTGGTGTACAGAGCCGTTTCTGGAAAGAGGCAAGGGCTCTACAGGTGTTCCTGATCCTCCTGTTAAATGAATGGAGTCTAAAGGACACTAATGGGAGCTTTAGTCACAGAAGAAAGCCTTATTTGGCTGCAGTGTGAAAACTCCTGGGGCATGCATAGTCTACTCTGCGGATTTGGTGAAGTGAAAAATGTTCCTCTGCTACTTGGGCAGCAATTGCAAATCTAAAAGGCAACATACTGCCTTGGAGGAGTTTGGTGCTTCCTGGAAAAGGACTAGAAGAGTGCTGAGTGAAAACTTCTTTATGTAGACAACACAGAAAATCCTTAACGATTCATTTAGAGGTCAGATCTTTTTGTGCTTCAAGATCTTAACTTTGAATATTAGGCTATTGCCGTCTTGTGTTTGTTCTAGCAAATATTTCACCGTTCAGTAAACCAGCAGAACCATAGGCTACAACAGCTTCAGTAAGATCAGGTGAATGCAGCCCAGTGTGTCTTACAGCCTAGTAATTATAACCAGATACTCTGGGAAGATTACAGATAAATTTCTCCCTAGAGTAAAACTCTGAAATATTAGCCATTGTGCAAAAGATTTGCTTCGACTATTTGCATTTAGTGACATACCACTGGCTTAGGTGTTGAGGGTTTTGAGCCATGACCTGTGAGTGACCATGCCTGCGTGAAATCTACAGATAAGCATCTGTGTTCCTTGAAAGACATAGATCTGAGCTTGTGGTGAATTTCCAGTAAGAATCCTTAGTTATTTCATAGAACAGAGGATAAACCTCAGGCCTTTCCCTTTCTTTTTAGTCATAAACCAGTCTATTCAATCATTCTTGCTCTCTTTCAGATCCTGTCAGTCTTTACTTTTCTATACAGATTATCAGAAGTTATAACACCTTCTGCAGGAGGAATGAAACATTCCTTTTCCAAATGTCTTGCAATCTTTGGAAGCCCTGTGTTTGCTTCAACTTCTGTTACTGTTCCCGCTGGAGGCTCTAGCAGACCCACACCACTGGAATGCAGAGCCCCTTATGAAATGCAAAGTGCCGTAGAGACTGCTGTCACTGTACCACATGATGGGAAAGCGTGTGCAGCACCATCTCATGTCACCAGAGGAGCCAAAGCCTCATGTGGCCTTCTGGGGAAAAAGTACCCAATGGGAAGCAAGTGCTGATTAAAGTGCTGTGTATCTCCTTGGCTCCCTTCTGGCCTCTGAGGCCAAGAGCACGTCAAATTTCAAATGTCACTCACAGCTTGGGGGGTCACTGATGCTAGGGAAGAAGGCACAACAGCGTGACTACCCGCAGAGTGAGCTACAATATTCTTACAGTTTTGTATTGTCTGACTGCCACACACCTACTTCACCTGACTGAGGTGTGGTATATGTGTGTATGTGTAGGCAGAACAAATACTCATTTTAAATTCTGAATATCATCCCTATCAATATTTTTTCAGTTTTTATTATCTAAAAGGCAACTAGAATCTGTGTTGTTGCAGTAGAGAAATTTGGTCTTATCTCTTTTTAAAGCATTTTCAATTTCAAAATGCCATGAAACATGGAGTTTTTTGTTTAATCAGTGATTGTGAGATGTCTTTGAATGTACTGTTCTTGATAAAGTGGTAGTGATTTCATGAGGGAAAGGTGTTGTATTATAGCAGTAGTTGCCAACAGCCATTATATGTGAAAGATAAAATGTCAGTGTCTTACTGCTCCTCCTCCCTTCACAAGGAACACAGCTCATCAGTCCTTTCTGATGAGGATAGATCTGTAACCTCTTCCCACACTACAGACAACCCATGCAAGCAAAGAGCTGAGCATCAATAATGCTCAAAATGCCACTTCTGCTTTGTCTATGGCTTTCAGGCACACTGAGGGCTGTACCTCAAGCTACATCATAACCTTGAACCTCTTGACATTGATGTGCTCTCTGTGCATTCAAAATTTCCAGGGATTGTGCATGGGGAACATTATGTCTCCCTTCAGTTGTAACTGTAATTTCTGAGACCTTTTCAGTTAGAATAAGTCCAGTCTATTTTTATCCTTTCCCTTGTTCTTTCTCTCCCTTCAGCTTTGATGCATGCAAATAGTAGGGCTCTCCAAAGCAGAGCAGAAGTCTGGGAATAACCTAGGAGTTTGATGAAAAACCAATTCAAGTATTTTCAGGGTGACTAATACCATCTCATTAGAAGAAAATTAGTCATTCTCACTGTATTTGTACGTTCTGTGCAACGGATTTCCCAGTATACTTCATGTGGGGCAAAATGATCACTTTATTTTGTATTTTGCTTGTCTTTTCCGTAGGAGTGAAAATGGAAGAATTTCTCCCACCCAGTGCTAGTCTGAAATGCACAGTTTGTACTTACACTGCAGACTCAGTGATTAACTTTCATCAGCACCTGTTCTCGCATCTTACTCAAGCTGCCTTTAGATGCAATCACTGCCATTTTGGCTTCCAAACTCAGAGGGAGCTACTGCAGCATCAAGAGTTACATGTCTCTGGCAACAAAATTCAGAGAGAAAGTGACATTGAACACTCTCCAAGTGGAAATGAAGAAGGTTTACCGCCAGCAACGGACCTGTTGAGCAGAAATGATGTTCCCCAGAGCCAAAAGACCATGCAGACTAAAGATGCAAGTTCTGACACGGAGCTTGATAAATGTGAAAAAAAGGCTCCACTTTTCCTTCCAAACCAGAGGCCAGAAACCCAGCCTGCAGCAAATAAGCAGAGTTTTTCATATACCAAAATAAAATCTGAACCATCCAGTCCAAGACTTGCTTCATCGCCAGTTCAGCCTAATATTGGTCCTTCTTTCCCAATGGGACCTTTTCTTTCCCAGTTTGCTTTTCCCCAAGACATCACTGTGGTTCCTCAGGCTTCAGAGATATTAGCCAAAATGTCAGAACTGGTCCACCGAAGGCTGAGACATGGAAGTAGCAACTATCCGCCCGTAATTTATAGTCCTTTGATGCCTAAAGGGGCTACATGTTTTGAATGCAACATAACATTCAATAATTTGGACAACTATTTGGTACACAAAAAGCATTACTGCAGCAGCCGATGGCAGCAGATGGCAAAGTCACCAGATTTTTCCAGTGTTCCAGAAAAAATGCCTGAAGCTGTAAGTCCCAGTAATGGTCAAAGCTCTATAAACATCCTGAATGCAGCTCCTCACACATCAGATCCAGAGAATCAACTTCTGCAGACATCTTGCTTAAACTCTTCCAATGTTTTAGATTTGATTGGGCCAAACAATAAAAGTCATGAAAAAGACTTCACTGCACAGCCTAAGAAGTTGTCAACTGCAAGCAATGGTGATGAGAAGATGAACGGAAAACCTTCTGATGTGAAGAATCCCAATGCTCCCTTAGTAGATGGGGAGAGTGACCCTAACAAGACCACATGTGAAGCTTGTAATATTACCTTCAGCAGACATGAGACCTACATGGTCCACAAGCAGTATTACTGTGCCACTCGCCATGATCCCCCGCTAAAGAGGTCCGCTTCCAACAAAGTGCCTGCCATGCAGAGAACAATGCGTACTCGGAAGCGAAGGAAGATGTATGAGATGTGCTTACCAGAGCAAGAGCAGAGGCCACCACTAGTTCAACAGCGATTTCTAGAAGTTGCTAATCTTGGCAATCCTTGTACATCTACTCAAGAGTCAACAGAGGGCCTTGGAGAATGTTACCATCCACGATGTGATATCTTTCCAGGAATAGTCTCGAAGCATCTGGAAACATCACTGTCTATTAACAAGTGCGTTCCAGTTTCAAAGTGTGATACTGCCCACTCCACCGTGTCTTGCTTGGAGATGGATGTGCCAATAGATCTCAGTAAAAAATGCTTACCCCCGTCAGAGAGGACATCCACTTCTCCCAAAAGGCTGCTGGACTACCATGAGTGCACCGTATGCAAGATCAGTTTTAACAAGGTAGAGAACTACCTGGCTCACAAGCAGAATTTTTGTCCTGTCACTGCTCATCAGCGTAATGACCTGGGACAACTCGACAGTAAGGTGTTTCAAAACCCAGAAAGTGAAAGAAACAGCCCAGATGTCAGTTATGAGAGAAGCATAATCAAATGTGAGAAAAACGGAAACTCGAAACAGTCCTCTCCTAATGGAAACTTATTTTCCACACACTTAGCAACACTTCAAGGACTGAAAGTCTTTAGTGAAGCGGCCCAGCTTATTGCTACAAAAGAAGAAAACAAACATTTGTTTCTTCCACAATGCCTTTACCCTGGAGCAATAAAGAAAGCTAAAGGAGCAGATCAGCTTTCTCCATATTATGGAATAAAGCCAAGTGATTACATTTCTGGTTCTCTTGTCATTCATAATACTGATTTAGATCAAAGCACAAATACAGAAAGTGAATCTCCGAAAGGCCAGGCACCTTCGAATGGATGTGCTGTGCAGAAGAAAGAATCTCTTCCACTACTGCCGAAAAACCGAGGCATGGTAATAGTTAATGGGGGACTAAAACAGGAGGAAAGACCTGCTGCTAACCCACAGCAAGAGAACATTTCCCAGAATCCTCCGCATGAAGATGGGCACAAGTCTCCTTCTTGGATCTCTGAGAATCCCTTAACTACAAATGAAAATGTCTCTCCAGCAATTCCTACAGCAGAGGAACAATTGTCTAGTATAGCTAAAGGTGTGAATGGCTCTACCCAGGCTCCAACCAGTGGAAAGTATTGCCGACTGTGTGACATCCAGTTCAACAATCTTTCAAACTTTATAACTCATAAGAAGTTTTATTGCTCTTCACATGCAGCAGAACACGTCAAATGAAACAATCGGTCACCTTTGGTACCTGTGTTTAGCATATTGTTCCATACAGTTTAAAGAAAGCTGTTTGAATTACATCTGGACAATCAGGAGATTTCACTATTGCTGAGTTGAAGACTTAAAGGTGTAATTTCATTACAGTCCATTAGTAAAGTGTATTATTGGTGCCATTTTCAAAAATATTAATTTATTTTACCAGCAGTATTCATAGCTGTAGTTATGTTATTTTTTATTTAAAAACTTTATATTAAAGTCATTTGTAATGTTATTGTATAGTTATTGTGTAGCACATATGGTTTGCACTGTATAGTAGATTTTAAAGAAAATAGTCGCAAACAATACAGAAAAGCATTTTAGAAATAGCTTCAAAAGCACTTGTGTATCCTGATTTTTTTTCTTATATGCTGTTGCAGATATGTGTATATGCTAAAATATAACTTGCAAAGAAGTTTCAACTATGCTGTAAAGTTCGCCTTAAAATTTCAATTTTTTTGAACAATTGGGCTCAGTTTGCACTTTATATTTTAGCAGATACAGTACCTTAGTCATTAGGCTTTGCATTTGTATGTAGCAGTATGTTTCTGTCCACTTTCTTAATCTGAAACGTACGTTAAATGAAGATGGCATTTTCTTTCTTGTATAGTACTTGTATTTTCTTTCGCTGATGCATCTCTGTCTCAATTTTTAAACCTTTGCTGTTAAATGCAATACTTTATAAAGAATGAACAAAATTACTGGAAGCAGTATTGTAAGAAATGAGGTCATATCAATCAGTTTTATCTTTTGAAAGGCACAGTCTAAAACAAAACCCTAAACTCAATGCTGCAATTATGAATCTAATTCATATATAAGATATATTTAAATATAAGAGTAGCAATACTGCAACTGGTGATCACAAAGATAATGTTCTACTTCTGATAGAAATAATTTCTCAACAAATGTTGTTACTATGCATGTATATGGATGGAATAAAATTCCAGATCATTGGAGAAGTTTGGCAGTAATTTCTTTAATTTTTTGTTTTGTTTTGTGTTTCAAGGTGAATTTAGAGCTCACAAACTGTAAGGAAGCTCTTAGGAACAAGCTAACATTGCCTTCTCTTCAGTGGAAGTAAAGTGTTCTAAGAGACAATGAGTACAAAGGATGCCTCCCCTTCCAGGGAGTCCCTACTGACAGGTCACTAGTGCAACTGGGTCTAAGACTGCCTAGTGAACTAAAACTTAAAATGTGACAGTCTGAAACCAGGAAGGCTGTTCTCTTTACTGGTGCCAAGGCACACATACTTTCCTGCAGTATTTCCATATGTCAAAATCAGTGGAACAATCTCCTTCCTAGTATCTCTGGTATGATTCTTCACGTGTTCAGTGTTATATGAAAAACGAGCATTCATTTAAGAGAACAGCAGCTTGCTTCACTAATTCAGTATACAAATATTAGTCAATAATTTATGTTATATTAAAATCTGAACTAATGCACAATTAATAACCTTAGCTTGCAATTGTTTAGTCTCCTGTACACGGTTTCCATTAAAAAATTGATATTATAAAAATGATGTATTGATGCACTTTCATCCTAAAAATTTGAAAGCAAAACCATGATCTGAATAGTTGCATAAACAGTTGTATTTTAGTTCCTATATCAGCAAAAGAAACAACTCATAACAAGCTACATGAAAGGATGGTATTTCAGCTGAGCAGCCAGTTGGACTCTAGCGTAAGAGCATACAATGCCACTGGCTTTCAGCAAGCCCATTTCAGTGTAGTTTGGAACTGAAACTGTTCCTTTTTTTTATTTGTAAGGGTAGCTACATGTAATCCAGTAGCAAAAATAATAAACACTTCAAAACTGTCGTTAACTCTGCTGATTAGCTGGGTTTTAAATACAGATCAAGAGTGCTTAAAATTGTAGTAATTCTCACTTGCAACAAAGATCGCAGATGCATACATTAATTTCAGTAGGCCCAAAGTTGGTCCTATAGCAAAAACTTTGGATAATAACACTTGTGAAGGAGAAAAAGCATTACAATCACAGGGAGAATAAAACAGGCAAAATGTTCATGGTTATCAACTAAACATTCACTAGAAAATACACCAGGATATCTAAGACTTCACAATATTTGAAAGAGATGGTACATTTTGGCCTTTTTGGTGGCAAACATTATTTTGAAGATTATCCATCATGCAATAACAGGTTAAAGAACTAGGTGAATACATTTGGATTGAAATAACCTAATTCTGAAAGATCCACATGCATAGATGAAAACTTTTTAGGTGAAGCTGGTCAGAAGGCCATAGGTTGTGTAATTTACAATTGCTGAGCCCTAGGGGTGTGTTTAGACAGTGAGAAAGTAAAGGAAAATACCAGGGTTAAAGTGAATACCTAGTTGAAAAGTGATGCTGAAAGGCAAAAGCCTCATCACAAACAATTTCTGATCCAGAAATGCTGAGGGTTCTTGATATATTCCAGAGGTAAATTAAAGCCTGCCATGCTGCGTTATATTCTTCCCACTGGCCAGTCCAATTTTCTTTCACACAACAGAATAATTCTGCTAGCATTTTCTCTTTATGAATCATCTATTTGGTTGACTGCTTCCATTTTTACAAGTTCAAAACAAGCACAACCTGTTCATTTGTGGGTACAGAGTTACTCAATTGTAAACACATTTTATGTATTTTACTCGCTTCCCAGGAACAGCCGGCAACTCTGACATGTGCTAAACCGCTAAGTTATATCATCACACTCTCTGAAAGTAAAACTGTACACAAGCTAGGTCAGTAGCAGATAATATCATTTGATTTTTTTATACATTTGTTAAAAATAGAAAGCATTTTTAAAAAAGCTGCTCACATAGCTGGGTTCAGGAACCCTGTTCTTCCATAACTTTATAAACTGTTTTCAATTGTTTCACTTTCCTTATTGCACTCACTTTTTAATTTGCTTATGTGAAATAAGAACATAAACACTTTGACCAGCCAGGAGTCTCTCTCCTGTCTCTTACACCAGTTTGCACAATACTGGCCTAACCCCAGCTGAGGACTTGAAGCACACCTACATTTAAGTCATAAGTATTGTTTACAGGAATAAACTACATAAATCTGTTTTTTAACCAAGGGGTTATTTGTGTTCCCTTCAGATTATATCTACATGTTTGTCCAAGGTGATAAACTGCCTATTGCTAAAAGCTTCTCTTCCCAAGTTCTTCTTTTAGATTTTTGTAGGTTTATTAATTATTTATCAAATCGCCTTTGCAAAAGGAGTCCATCCTTAGTTAGTCTTTGACACCTGGAATTCAGCAGGAAGCAGAGCACCTCAGTTAAATGGTTTGGATCCGTTAATCCCTGTCGCTGGTGTCAGTAAATAAATCTTTGGGGCTATGGGGTGAACAGCTCAGCAAAAGGCATTAAAATATTTCCTGGGTTTATGTTACAAAAAATAAAATTGCTCCACATGAAGACTTAATATTTAAAAGAGCTGATTCCTGCCTAGCTCCCTGTGTACTGATTGCCTGGCAGTTTTGCGTTCAACCTTTGGGCTTTTTAAGGAAGATTTCCTTATTCGCCAAACATCCCGTCCACAGGCAGTGCTCAGAACTAATGTTTGGCCACATCCCTATCTGCCTCATTTATTTGTTTGTATCCCAAAATTCAGACTCTGAAAGGCAGTTGTGAGTCCTCATTCATACCACGTTCATACCACAATCCTCACATTTGCCACAGAACCATGGTGATTTTTGTTCTTTGTAGAAGAAAAGCAGTAAAGTGTATTGCTACAAGCTGATGTCTGCTTGTCTTGAAGTAATTGTAATAATGTTTGGATTCTAGTGTCATCTTCTCATTATTACAAGTAATCATAAAACTACATCATAGATATTTGCTGTGGATCCACACTCCTAACTTCCTCAGTCTCTCATGTCTACTAAATAACTATTGACTATGTTCATTGTCTGCACTGTCTGCAGGAATGTAGTAGTCATATCCTAAACATAATCGAGAGTATATGTAAGGTGGTTTCTCCCTTGTACAATAAACACTGCACCACTGGCAAATGCAGAAGGAAAAGAAGTAACAACTAAAAATCCTGATGTAGAACTTAAAAAATTAAATCAATTCCAGTACCACCATCAAGATGAGGTGTAGGTGGGCTAATTCACTTCGCTGAATGTACATACATAAGCTATGAACTAGAAGCCACTCTAAAACAGTAGAACTAAGATGGAGCTCTGAGCAGCCTGGAAAACCTGGCTTAAGGAAAATTCCATGGTGAGTATAATGGAAAAAGGGTGGTGTGGGATAATCTTATTGAGGGGCAAAGAAGATAAGGAAAAAGGGAAGCAACACTCTCTTAATCCTGAGAGTGTAGTATGGGTACACTGATGGCTGCAGAAGGCAGCAGTTACAAGGCATCAGCACTATAAAAATGCTACATGTCCCAGGAGGCCTGTTCAGAGAGGCTAAAATACTGATGAGACAAAATCCTTGGAAGATCACTCCCAAAGTCGAAATATTACCAATGCAAAGGTTCTGGCTTCTGGTGGTCTCCTTTTCCCCAAGGCTGACAATGCAGAAGAGAACCACAACTCTCTTGACCTTCCAGGTCACCTTCACAGCTGGCTCGTTGTGTTGCCATGAGCCGTGTAGGACAGACATCCACAGAACAGATACATGTGACCCTATTGTAAATTAGAGTCAAGTCAGATACCCAGGCTTCAGCTGTGTTTAGCCTGTGAGCACACCTGGTCCCTCCACTGAGGTCACTGACGGTGCTTTGAATCCAGACCACTTAGAGCCACAGCAAAATGAACTAAAATAACATTTGTGGCACTTATGCATGGAGTAAAACAGAGCACAGGGAAGGGAGGTGGGCAGGAAATCTGCAGTCACAATTTAAAGCTTCTGTGTAATATAGCAGCATGAGATGAATGAATTGTGACTGGAAGGGTGAGACAAGGCTTTTATGCTGGGGTGAACAGAAAATCATGATTCCAACAATCGTGATTCAACTTTTAAATACATGGGGTTTTTTACTATATACACAGACACTTATGTATAAAGCATGCACAGAGAGATGAGAATGTCCAAAACAGGGACACAACCTAAACTAGATTAAGAGATTAGATCAAGCACCTGAATAAGGTTATTAGACAAATCCTTTCTTGCAGAAGTAATAGCCAGACCTCATTGCATAGGGAAACTGGCATGGTTTGGTGTATGGAGAGTGATGATACATTCATTCATATCCAAATGTAAATGTCCTGTCAAAATTGCTCTTTCCCCTTTCTGCTCTCAGCTGCTTTGCAAAGGCCCCAACTTCTCAGCTGCTTTGCACAAGTCCCAAGCCAAGGAATTTGTTCCTACCTACCAACTCAGTGGCCCTCACACTCTTTTTCTTCCACCTGTCAACTCAGTTGGTTTTGTAACTGTCTTGTTTTGTTTTCTATTGTAGGAGTTTTTTTAACTCCTTACCCACCTTGAATGATTCAGGGCAGAGGTAGGAGTAAGGATTCACCTGAGCTGGTGTATTGGAGAATGTGGTAATCTCCATCACTGGAGACATGGAGTCACTTGAGAACTCCTAAAGAGGAGGTTTACAGCTGTTCTCATCTCCTCCAGCTGAGACCCCTTATCAGGACTTTTATATCCCTTACCGCATCTTGAAACTCCCTCCTCTCTAAGTGCTAAGCAGCATACTCAGAGACCCAGTCAGTTGTCTGCTTTGGCTTAGAAATATTTCCCTATAGGAAAACTCCATGAGAAAATGTGTTGGACATGCACTTTGAATGGCAATATTGATAATTTCAATACCCACTGCTGGTATAATAACCTATCATCATATATTTACCCCCAAAGTGGGGGCTGTGCTCCTCATTTCTTGACATTTCTTGAGGATGTCAGGAAAATCCCAAGCCTTACATACAGGCAGCTACAGGGAAAGAGGGAAGTCGCCATTCACTGTTTTTCTCCTCCCATGTGAGGAGGAGAAAGCCTCCTCAGAAAACAGAGAGAAAGCCATTGAAACACAGAGAAAGGGACAAGAAGGACTTTAAGGGCTATAATGTGGGGAAGGGATTTGTGGCTTCTGGCCTCGAGGTGGCTTCTGTCTTTTTACATTAAGTAGCAATGGGAAAATGGCCTATCAGAAACCAAGGCTTATCTTCAGTGTTAGAAAACTTGACATGCAGCGCGTTATTGCAAGTTATATCAGAAATCACTTTCCTTTTATGAGAAGTGTTGTTTTGCATAGGTAGTTTTTATATTAGGAAAATATAGCAACAAAGAAGCTGGAATGGTTTGCAGAAGTTTTTAACATAGTATGATGTCACTGAAATCTGTAGTATCACAAATACATTCAAAGCTTTCATGCAATTTATGGAGCTAAAAGAAATAATTATATAAAAGATGTGGACATAATTTCACTTACTTGAACTTTACTGTGCTAACGGGATT
>VXAZ01008843.1:305890-329475 GCA_013399875.1 Gymnorhina tibicen
CCACCATCAAGATGAGGTGTAGGTGGGCTAATTCACTTCGCTGAATGTACATACATAAGCTATGAACTAGAAGCCACTCTAAAACAGTAGAACTAAGATGGAGCTCTGAGCAGCCTGGAAAACCTGGCTTAAGGAAAATTCCATGGTGAGTATAATGGAAAAAGGGTGGTGTGGGATAATCTTATTGAGGGGCAAAGAAGATAAGGAAAAAGGGAAGCAACACTCTCTTAATCCTGAGAGTGTAGTATGGGTACACTGATGGCTGCAGAAGGCAGCAGTTACAAGGCATCAGCACTATAAAAATGCTACATGTCCCAGGAGGCCTGTTCAGAGAGGCTAAAATACTGATGAGACAAAATCCTTGGAAGATCACTCCCAAAGTCGAAATATTACCAATGCAAAGGTTCTGGCTTCTGGTGGTCTCCTTTTCCCCAAGGCTGACAATGCAGAAGAGAACCACAACTCTCTTGACCTTCCAGGTCACCTTCACAGCTGGCTCGTTGTGTTGCCATGAGCCGTGTAGGACAGACATCCACAGAACAGATACATGTGACTCTATTGTAAATTAGAGTCAAGTCAGATACCCAGGCTTCAGCTGTGTTTAGCCTGTGAGCACACCTGGTCCCTCCACTGAGGTCACTGACGGTGCTTTGAATCCAGACCACTTAGAGCCACAGCAAAATGAACTAAAATAACATTTGTGGCACTTATGCATGGAGTAAAACAGAGCACAGGGAAGGGAGGTGGGCAGGAAATCTGCAGTCACAATTTAAAGCTTCTGTGTAATATAGCAGCATGAGATGAATGAATTGTGACTGGAAGGGTGAGACAAGGCTTTTATGCTGGGGTGAACAGAAAATCATGATTCCAACAATCGTGATTCAACTTTTAAATACATGGCGTTTTTTACTATATACACAGACACTTATGTATAAAGCATGCACAGAGAGATGAGAATGTCCAAAACAGGGACACAACCTAAACTAGATTAAGAGATTAGATCAAGCACCCGAATAAGGTTATTAGACAAATCCTTTCTTGCAGAAGTAATAGCCAGACCTCATTGCATAGGGAAACTGGCATGGTTTGGTGTATGGAGAGTGATGATACATTCATTCATATCCAAATGTAAATGTCCTGTCAAAATTGCTCTTTCCCCTTTCTGCTCTCAGCTGCTTTGCAAAGGCCCCAACTTCTCAGCTGCTTTGCGCAAGTCCCAAGCCAAGGAATTTGTTCCTACCTACCAACTCAGTGGCCCTCACACTCTTTTTCTTCCACCTGTCAACTCAGTTGGTTTTGTAACTGTCTTGTTTTGTTTTCTATTGTAGGAGTTTTTTTAACTCCTTACCCACCTTGAATGATTCAGGGCAGAGGTAGGAGTAAGGATTCACCTGAGCTGGTGTATTGGAGAATGTGGTAATCTCCATCACTGGAGACATGGAGTCACTTGAGAACTCCTAAAGAGGAGGTTTACAGCTGTTCTCATCTCCTCCAGCTGAGACCCCTTATCAGGACTTTTATATCCCTTACCGCATCTTGAAACTCCCTCCTCTCTAAGTGCTAAGCAGCATACTCAGAGACCCAGTCAGTTGTCTGCTTTGGCTTAGAAATATTTCCCTATAGGAAAACTCCATGAGAAAATGTGTTGGACATGCACTTTGAATGGCAATATTGATAATTTCAATACCCACTGCTGGTATAATAACCTATCATCATATATTTACCCCCAAAGTGGGGGCTGTGCTCCTCATTTCTTGACATTATCTTGAGGATGTCAGGAAAATCCCAAGCCTTACATACAGGCAGCTACAGGGAAAGAGGGAAGTCGCCATTCACTGTTTTTCTCCTCCCATGTGAGGAGGAGAAAGCCTCCTCAGAAAACAGAGAGAAAGCCATTGAAACACAGAGAAAGGGACAAGAAGGACTTTAAGGGCTATAATGTGGGGAAGGGATTTGTGGCTTCTGGCCTCGAGGTGGCTTCTGTCTTTTTACATTAAGTAGCAATGGGAAAATGGCCTATCAGAAACCAAGGCTTATCTTCAGTGTTAGAAAACTTGACATGCAGCGCGTTATTGCAAGTTATATCAGAAATCACTTTCCTTTTATGAGAAGTGTTGTTTTGCATAGGTAGTTTTTATATTAGGAAAATATAGCAACAAAGAAGCTGGAATGGTTTGCAGAAGTTTTTAACATAGTATGATGTCACTGAAATCTGTAGTATCACAAATACATTCAAAGCTTTCATGCAATTTATGGAGCTAAAAGAAATAATTATATAAAAGATGTGGACATAATTTCACTTACTTGAACTTTACTGTGCTAACGGGATTGTGTCACTTTGTGATAGCCACTTCAAGGAAAAACTCTCTCTGCTCTGCAAGAACTTTCTTCATCAGTAACATTCTGCGTTCCTTATTCTTGTAACATCAAAATATATCATAGTTTATGTCTGTTATATTAGATTTGATAATGACATTCACAATACAAAAATAATATTGATATAAAGTATTCAGCCTGAAGATAACTGTTATACCTTCCTGACACAAAACTGCTGTGTATACTTGCCAACCATGTATTAAAGTTAAGTGATAATATTACTTTGTGCATTTGCTCTAAGTTCATGACAAGCATAATTAATACCAATAACCAGCAAGGTGAAAGTGGGATTCATTCTTAGGTGATAAAAATGCCAGTTTTCTTTCCCAAACAACAAATTCCAAAACTTTCTTATCACCAGATAAGATTAAAAAGAAAAAATGAAATGCTGTACAACTTTGTCCAGTGACATTTATGAACCATTACTCTGGGCTGTGGAAGATCACGCTGGGATGCATCACTAGTGTAGACAAGCACAGTTCAAGAACCTTCTACTGATGTTCAGAACCAGCAGTGAAGTGAGAGATGTGATGCAGACTCAGATAAAAACAAATTACTTGTTTCATTACAGTAAATAGTTTGAATCAAAAAGCAGCATTCTGAAAACATGAATTACCCTGCTATCTGAATTTCTCCTAGAGATGGAGATGAGTTAAAGTTAGTACTCAGCTGAGTTTCAAAACCTCTTCTCTCCACAGGATTACCCACTGCTGCTAACAAATCACCCATAAAAATGCAGGTCAGGCATTTGGAACCTACATCTAATGCTTACAAAACTCCCATTGAAATGAATTATGGAATTGCTCGCTCCAATTGCAGTGCCTACAAGTAGATAAAAGAGAATATGTCTTTGTGACCTTTATACAGGTTCTGCTGCATTTATATATTATACAAACAGCTTATTTTGTATGTGCTACCACTGGCCGTGGAGTAGGAACCACTACCTCCTCAAAATTTTAGAGGGGTAGAGCTATGTCCCAGCAAACCCAGTGCCACAGAATGGCTGAGGCTGGCAGGCACCTGTGGAAATCACCCAGTCCAACCCACCCCTGCCCAAGCAGGGTCAGCTATGACAGCTTGTTCAAGGATGTGGCCAGCTAGGTTTTTGAATATCTCCCAGGACAGGGACTCCACAGCCTTTCTGGGCAACTTATTCCTGTGCCTGGGGTTGTTCCTCTCCACTCTGCACTTTCCTTTGCTCAACTCTATGAGATGTCTCTTGGTCCATTTCTGCAGCCTATCCAGATCCTTCTGAATGGCAGCACAGCCACCTAGTCTGTCAAATATTCCTCCCTGTTTTGTGTCATCTGCAAACTTGTGGAAGGTGCATAGTGTGCCAGCATCCAGGTCATTGATGAATATGATCAGCAGTATCGGCTCCAGTATTTACCCCTTTAGAACACCAGTAGTGGCTAGTCAGCAGCTGGACTTCATGCTGCTGATCACAGCCTTATCAGCCCAGCAGTTCAGCCAGTTTTGAATCAACTTCCCTGTCCATTTAGCTAGCCCATATTCCACCAGAATGTCTACAAGGATGTTAAGAGAGACTGTCAAAAGCTGTGCTGAAGTCAAATAAATAGTATTCACTGCTTTCCCCTATTCACTCCATTTTAGAAGCCTCTCAGGTCAGGCATGATTTCATCTTCATAAATCTATGCTGACTACTGCCAGTAACCTTCTTGTCTTTTATTTGCCTGGAAATGGTTCTCAGGATTATTTGCTTATCACCTTCCCAGAGATCAAGGTGGAGCTCTAACTTGCAGTTCCCTGAATCTTCCTTCATGTCTTTTTGAACATGGTAGTGACATTTGCTTTCTCTCGGTACTCTGGAATCTCCCCTGGTCCCTATGACCTTTCATAGTTAATCAAGAACGGACTCACAGAGATACCAGCAGCTCCCTCAGCACTCACTGGTGCATCCCTGTAGGTCACATGGACTTAAATACGTCCAGTTTATTTCAGTGTACCCTGTCCTGATCCTTGCCCACTTGAACTAAAAATTTCTTGCTTCAGGGCCCTGTGATTCATGGCTTTCTAGCAAAGATGAAGGCAAAGAAGGAGTTGAGTACCTCTGCTCTTTTCACGTCATCACCAAGTTCATTATCCCCTTCCCTGTTCAGCAGCTGGCAGACTTTTTTCCTAGTCTTTGCTACTGATAGATCTGGCAGAAGCCCTGCTTGTTGCCTTTCACAGCCCTCACCACATTCAACACTATGGTCTGACAATGCACACTTTCAGCCCTGAAGGCCAGTTGTGTTCCGGGCTGCATCAAAAGCAGTGTGGCCAGCAGGGCAAGGGAGGGGATTTTCCCTCTCTGCCCTGCTCTGGTGAGAACCCACCTGGCCACCAAGATGATCAGAGCACCTCTCCTACAAAGACAGGCTGAGAGAGTTCGAGCTGTTCAGATGGGAGAGGAGAAGGCTCCAGGGAGACCTTGTTGTGGTCTTTCAATACTTAAAAAGGGTTGAAAGAAAGAGAAGCTTTTTACCAAGGCTTTCAGCAACAGGAGAGGGGGCAAACTGAATGAAAGTAGGTTTAGATTAGATATTAGGAAGAAATTGTTTACTGTGAAGTGTGTGGGGCACTGGCACAGGTTGACCAGGGAAGCTGTGGATGCTCAATACCTGGAAGTGTTTAAGGTCGGGTTGGATGGGGCTTTGAGCAACCTGGTCTAGAGGAAGGTGCCCCTGCCTATGCCAGGAGGGTTGGAACTAGATGATCTTTAAGGTCCCTTCCAACCCAAGCTATTCTATGATTCTATGAACCTTGTCCATAACCTTATGAAATTGCCTACATTTCATTTTTGTTTGGCAGGTCTTCATGCTCCTGGGCATCTTCATAGACTGGCTGTACTTTTTTCACCATGAGTGTGTTGTCAGTTGCAATAATGAAAATCCAGAAGAGTTTTTTCAGGGATCAGCAAGACTTTCTGGGCTATCAGTAGCACAACTGAAAGCAGCAGCAGGCCTACAGGCTGCATGTACAGTAACTGTTTCAGAGCCTTCAAAATTGTTGTGTTAAAAAGTAGTGGGTTCCAGAGCCAAAGTCTATAGTTGCCTGTAGTGTCTATAATACCCTGTTTCCCACTAAGCTGTCAAGTTCATTTTCACTTTTCCTCATCTAATATTCTTGGTGACACCACCTTTTTCTCCAAATTTTTCCGTTCCCTCTTTCCCCTGAGTTCCAGTTTCAGCTTGGCCAAAAATGTGTACATAAGAAAAATACAAAATAATTTGAAGTGAGGTGAGCAAAACTTTCAGATCTTAACACTGCTAAACTTGGAAAAGTGTTAATTTAAATTCAGACTAGGACCTCAGCCTATCTTTGTCATCACATCCCAAGCCCCATCTGGCAAAATATAGAAGTTCTTTTTGGGAGAAGGGCAGTTTTGGCTCAGTGAGGATGAAGTGATTTTTCTCCAAGTGTTGGATTTGTTGATTTTCATTCAGACTCTAATCAATTTATTAGTTTGCTTTGGTTTTTGTATCACCTGTTCATCAGAAAGGAAGTTTGATTTTTAACATATATAAATTTTGTCTGGAACAGTTATTCTAGAGTTGTGCTCACCTGACAGGAATGAAGTGAAAACAAAACCCAAACTGAAGATCTGTCCATCCACATTTATATTACAAATGAATGAATACAGATCTAGTAATTTTTCACTGAAAATAGCTGCAGTAAGTAGTCATGTTGTTTTTCATTCAGCATTAATCAGACTAGATTCTCCTTTCAGTTTCACCAGAACAAAGTAAGTAATTTACTCTAAATTTCAGCTGGAGTTACTCCGTATTTTTTCTGATGCCCATGAGAACAGAATATGTCCCAGAAATTGCTGTTAGCTTGTCTAATTCATACCTCATATTACCATCTTCATAAGAACTCATTTATTAAAATAATTTTAAAATAATGAAAGAGCTTGCTTTTACAGGCATTTTGGGGGAAGCTCAGTTACAATTGTGTAACCATCTAGTTTTGGAATAAATAGCCTGCAACATGTTGGAAGGCCAATTAATTATAGAATTGCTACCATTAAAAGAGTCAGGTTCTTTGACTCCGTTCTTCTCTGAAATATATATGACAGCTGAAATCCCATCTAGATGACAGTTCATGACCTAGAGGATGATTTTGTTGACTGTTACGAGAGCATAACCAGTGTTTGAACTTCATAAGATTTAATTTTTCCCTGGACTACTGCAGGGTTATCCACAGCAAGGAGAGCGTGTGTGCCTGTGGGACTTGACACTGGTAATCACATACATGATAGCACTCTTAATGGTGCACCTTAAGAATTCACTTCTTTGGGAAGCAAGGTACATCTCAGTGTCTGCTCAGGCCTGATTCCCCAGCTGCTGATGTCCTCTCCATCTAATGGACTCTAAGATAAGAAGAAAGCAGGCATGGAAAAAATGTCATCTCACCATCATGGCTTCAACACAGTCCGTGATTCCAGCAGTTTAAATCCCCCTCAGACCATATAAGATGTGCCCCTTCATATCTTCCCTGACAATGACTCCAAAATCCAGCTCCAAAGACACAGTAAAAGCTTCCTCAAGTTCCAAGACCATTGCCTTCCCAATCTTAACAGTGGACAAACAAATTTTTATACATCCATAGTTGTGTTCTTCTCAGCAAAAATTGTTCCTTAAGAAAGTATGGAACTGCTTTTTAGTTTACTGGGTATATGAACACTCATGTACAATTTTTGTCATCAGCTGGTCTCCAGTTCTCTGGTGGCACCATTGGAAACATTTTCTTCCTTCAGAGCTATATTAAAATATTTTTTAAACTTATTTTCAGAAGCATCAGTGATGCTTCTCAAGAAGCAAAAGTGAGATGGGACACTTATCCTGATCTCTGTTTAGAAGAAGGCCTAAGAAGTAATGCACAATTTGAAAACTCCTAGATGATGTCCATGTAAATTGTGGGAACTCACAAGACTTATGTTTTCTTTCTGCACTAGTCTGAAACTATCAAAGGTTTCTAAGACCCATTCAGTGCCCCTCAACTGCAGTTCATTCAGGAAATTCAAGTTCAAATTCAGTAGGGCAGTCTAGCTACATGATGTGATGTGCTGTGCAGATGCAGACATAGGACATAGAAAATAGAGAAGCTTGGCTTTAGGGGATATAATGACTGACACACCAATGAGATCTCACTGGTTCAGCCACGAGCAGTTTATATCCTGAGCAGTGGACCTGTTTATAAAAAGATTATTCCTCAGATATAAAGTATTATGTGAATGCAAAGTATTACTATTTTCCAAATTTAATGGTGGTGAATGTTTTCTCCCTGAACAAATAATCTAGATTAAACATGGAAAGTAAAAGTTACTTATCTTTGATGAATGATATTTTGGTTTTATTTTGGTGCAGAGTTTTAAATATAATCATTAAAATCCAACACACAAACTTCAAACATATCCAGATGACAGTTCTATCTTCTATGTAACAGTTTTCAGAGGGTTGAAATATTTTTAATATAAGAAGCACAACTCTGCCATACCACCATGCAGTTCCAGATGTCTGTTCAAACTTTTGAATAACAAGAGGTCAATTTGATTAAGCCATCATGGCAACAAATGTAATGATACACCTGCATTGCAAGTGTTTATTATGTTTGGCAGGTGCTTGTGTAGCGGTCAGACAAAGTGAAGCTCAGCATAGAGTAGAATATACTTTATTGTTGGGGTTCAGGAAAAGGCTTACATTTGAATTGCTTGCATGTGAGTGCCTGAGAAAAAGCAGTACATCCTTGCAGAGGTGAAATGAAAAGCCTTACTTACCAAGATTGACTGTCTGTCAATAGCTCATCCCCTAAACTTTTCCTAACAACAGTCTGAATGCCAGCTGGCATCTTGAGAAGAAGTATAAAAGAGCTGTGAAGAAGGCAGTGAGAAGTGTCTTGAATTTGAAAGTGAATTTCAGTTCAGCAATGCTCTGGATTTTTTTTGTCGTTGTTAGACCTTTGAATGTTTTACACTGGAAGTTTTTGTGTAACAGTGATGTGCAGGCTGAGCATTTCCCAGACCTGAGCTGCAGATTCCATTTTCTGAGTTTCCTCTGAGGAAGGGAAGCTGGTCCTGCACTAGTAACTCAGGAAATATTTTTCTGACAAACACCAAGCAGCCTGTCTCCTACTTAACATAAAATAGATTTCTGAGTTTGAATTACATTCATTTCCCTAGTTGGTTATTTATAAAACAAAACAAGAAGAAAGTGTTCAGAAAACAAATTCTGAGCAACTTTGATTCAGGTGATTCAAGAATGTTGAGAAATAAAAGCAAATTATTTGAACGAATCAGTCAAAGAATAACCAAAGTTCTGCTCTCAGCTCTCAGCTTTCCTTGACCATAGCTATGTTAGGAGTACTCTGTGTAATGCTTTATATACATATACAGAATAAAAAATACATACATATATATATGTTCATATATTAAGCCAAATTATTCTAGACATATATTTTAGCTCTGTAATTCTGATTCATTAGCTAATGATTAAAAAAATATACAAAATACCATATTTTTATCAGGAAAAATCTCACAAATATCTGGAAAACAACTGGGATCTTAGACCATATGTGACAAAGTGTGCCATATAGGTCATCCACCCAGGAAAAACAATGATGAATGCCTTGAAGTTTGTTGTACTTTCACGTCCAGAAATTGTTCCAGGATTCTGGTCTTGTATTTCACAAAGCTCATTTCACTTCACGTTTTTAATAGTTGGTATTGACCTGAATTCCCCTTTACAGAGAAACGTCTTTACATTGCTTAAAAAATGTCAGAATATGATGAAGAAGGTGCTCGTATCCTCCATGATGCATGCATCTAACATGGTGCAGAGGGCATGCCCATCTAGACTGTCTGTCTTCATCAGAGTTTTAGTAAATTCCATAACTAATTTTTACTTGCCAAGCTCCCTTTCTCATCCAGTGGCAGCCTTCATTGGCCATTAAAACCTGCCACTGGAATTTGCTCTCTTCTCAGAGCACTGTTTAGATCTTTTCTTGGAAATAGATGAGGAATCCATTACTATTTCTTAGCTCTGATAATATCAGAAAAAATTTGTAATAAAAATAAGAATGTAAATTATTCCCATGATGTGTCCTAGCACAGACCATACTGATTATCTGTTTTCCAGAGTTCCTGGAAGATTGATACAGTTAGTGGCAAATACTTCTAATCACTGTGGGTCATATGGGAAGGGAGGGGTTAATCTTTATTCTTTACAAATAGTCATGTAGATATTTTATTTTTAAAGTAAATGATGAAAAAAACCCACTTTGTACATTGTGGTTTGATCAGAAGGCCTATCAATCAGGTAATTTAGTTTCCAGTTAAAAGATAAACTAATACTGATAAATTTGCAATTTTCCCCTCATTCTTTAATCTGACTTCTATCTTTTGTGAATGACATTGGACATACATAGTTATCAAAAAATGAATATTTTGTTTATGTATATAGATTCTTCAGATTGCCCGCATTAATGACTCTTAACCTTTAAACTGATTTATAAACATGTAAGAATAAAATGTCAGCATTCATTTGTCATCTTGCAGTAAACTGTCAGCATTCGTTTCTCAGCTAAAATAGAATATCTGTCTAAGAATTTACATTAGGCTTTGTAATCAAACTAGATTAACACCAGTGCAGCTCAGCATGAAAACTTGATATCAAGCATACACACTCCATTAATACCTTAATGTGCATTCCAGGCTACATCTCATCATGATCTAGTGAATTCAGTAGGACTTGCTGCTGAACAATGTGACCAACTCATGCAGTCTCTTTGTTTAACACGTCAGTATAATACTGTATTGTCCTTAAAAGGGAAGGGACAAAGTTTTAAGGATAAATACTGAACACTGGCAAGCAATGGTGTATGCTCATGAAGAGGGAGAGAGAAAACTTCAATGAATGGATCTTGGCTGTTCTTCTGTGGACCAGAAGATGAGCAATAACATAGTTTTATTGCTGCTTGAAAGGGGACATTCCCCAGGGAGATTTATGATATGATCCTTTCAACTGGAAGGCAATCAGATTTCTGCAAATGTTGATAATCAGTTAAGCTAAGTGCTATTTTAGACTAGTGTTTTATTTCCTGAAACAGAGCTGGAATGCTGACTGAAGTGGTACAAGGAGCACCCCCTCTGCATGAAAAGGAAAACCAGTGTGAATATACCCTATGTTGAATTATTGTTCTGTCTTTCTTGGATGCAAAGGAAGGATCAAAATCAGTGAGGAGACACTGTTTTCATTGGTGACACCCTGTATTTCTGAACAAAATATGGAGAAATCATGGAGAAGGATCTACGCACCAAACTGAAGTGGATGGTAATAGTTTTGCTAACCAGCCACTGTTCCTGAAGATGAGAAGGGTTTCCAGTGTGATATTTCCCTGCAGTTCACTTCCAGTCCTCTGCAAGACAAGCCACTGTACAATGCAGAAGAATCGCTAGTGTAGGTGTTAAAAGAGGCCCATGAATGCTGTCTAGCTGAGATTTGTCTGATAATCTGTAGCAGGATGGTTTGCCTGAAGTGGGGGCAAAACAGCTCAAACAATACCCTATTTGCAAAGCTAGCAGTGGTGAATAGAGAAGGGGGGCATCATGATGCTTTTGGTGAAACCAGCCGACGCATCAATTCCAAAGTTAATCATTCTGAGGAAGAACAATGTTCCTGATAAAATACCTGATAAACGAACCAACAAGTGATACTACTGATAAATTATTTGAAGATGCTGATCTGACACAGCTGGCCTGGAGACATATGAATGACAGTGTCTATAAAAGCCCAGTCCCAATTTCTAACTTCCAACATATCCCTTCTTGGAGTGCGTTTGGAGATTTCTCACTTGAGTGGGAATGCCCCTGAAGGTTACTTCTCGAGGCAGAGCAAAAGAAATTTGCCCACATATGGGTATGGGATGAGTAACAGCACTTGGTTTTGCTAGTTTTAATATAATTGCTTCAATATTGCTTCAAAAATTGTGCACTATACTATACTAGCAGTTATAGCTACATATACTGTGTAATAAATAATTCTAAGTTTTTTAGTCTAATCATTTTCATAATAGATCCTTTATTTTTATATAAATATGTTTGGTTTATCATCCTTTATCCTGCGGAACAAGGTTGTATAAAGACTCAATTACACTTCTACAATCCTTTACACATAAATTGTTGACAAAGTCTGGGGCTACGATTGGATCCAGCCACGCCCAGACTCCTCTCTGAGGAGTTTGGAAAGCAAGGGGGGGTACTTTTTTGCACCTAGTGACTCAGTGGGACGTCTTCTGTAATAAACTTTGTCTGAAGCTTCCACTCTGCCCTTGACCTTTCCTGGCAGGCCCGGATCCCGCGGTGGGTGCGCGGATGTTTCCTGCCGGGAGCTGGCAGGACCCAGCGCCGGCGCGGCTGTCGCGGGATCACCGCCCTCGGCCTGGAGAGAACCCCCCAGCTGCGTCCTGCCACTGCTCTGGGGAGAAGGCATCTCACAGCAAAGATGAGAGGAGAATGTGTTTCAATCAACGTGTTAAAGTAGAAGTGTAAATGTTATACTGAAGCATTGCAATTAAATTTAAATCTTCAACAGCTACAGTTGCAGAGGAGTCTGTATGAGGAAAGACTGGATATTTAAAGTCTTAACAGCTTTTGTTTAAAGCTATTCAGAGTATTGTAAATACATTTCATAATGTTTTATATTGTTTACAATATTTTCTGTGGGTATGTAGTGTTTGCTTACTCAGAAAGTGCATAGAATTCTCTGTTTGAAGAGAACAGGGAGTTGTTAACATTTATTTATCAGTGTTTTACATACCACCATTCCTGATTTTTAGCTGTGTAATGCTTTCTCAAAAGTCAAAAAGAAACTGGACTTAGAAATGAACAAGAAGTTTTGTCACGGGAAAGTTAGGTCTACAAAGCAAAGTATAATATTATTGCAGTTTTCCTACTCTGTAGCACAAATATTTCCAAGTATTCAGCCTCAAGTGTATTTGGCATGTTTTAAATACTGATTTTTACATCAGTCAGGCCTTCATCCCTGTGGTGAGAATCAGGGTATTTGTCTCCATTGCTTCCAGTGGCGAGAAGTCTAGCTGCTGCCACCCTTGAGGTATCCACGCATCTTTACCAGAGTCGGGTAACTGGGCATTACCTTTCACCTGGGCATACACAGCCTTGCTGCCCATGGATTTTTACTCAGTCAAAAGAAAGAGCACTGCCTCCTGCATGGCCAGTGCTAATGCACATGGATTTTATTTGTCTTTCAGCCAAAAGTAGGGCTGACCAGAACAGATTGGTTATTTTTAAGAAATATAACATTTTCTTTAGACAATTACCCATATTTTTTATTCAATCAGTATAAACATTGGAGTTGCAGAAGTTATTTCATAAGTATTATATTCATGTTACTTTCTCCTCAATGCCTGGCATGGTCCTGTTTCATCAGTTTGGCTTGGAAAAAGGGTAGTATGTAGGGTTTTCATATTCTGATGTCAGGTTTCACATTTGCTCAGAGGAACGAACTTCTGATCCTGGACTTCCCTCTTCTGGCAGTTCAGTGTATTCTTCAGACTTATGTGATTCAATGCCATGTGACTTGGGTGGTCAAACATAACTAAGCAGTGTAACCTAAATGATGTATATTGAACACTCCATCTGAAAATACTGAGAAGAAAACTTATTTCAAAATTGTTGAACAAATTTAAGTAATACTGACAAACATGACATATTTCTGCATACAGATATTCTTCTTCATCCTTTATTGATTCAATATTGATAGACCATATTGGTAAAGGTAGCTCTCCAGAATATATTTGCTATATTCACAGATCATTTTATTAGAGAAAAATATTCTTCACAATTAGCTGAATCCCCCTCACTCCTAATGTAGCACTCCTGACCATGGGCAGATTAGTGTGAAATTTAATTTGTGCTAATCTGTCCAAGACCGAGGAAGCACAAAATATATTTTATGCGGTGTTTACTCACTTTACCATATATAGATAAATGCATGAGTGACAAATCATGCAGCTTCAGGTTTACTGGAGTGAAAATCTATAGTGCCATTAGGCCTGGATTTCATTATTTCATTTTTGTTGCCATGGGAGAGCAAGGACTGGGCTCATATTCTTAAGGAAATATATAAATGAAAATCTGTAAAGTTTTAAAATAGGTTTAGACATATCAATTTATATCTACAGAGTAGATACAAGTTTTCTGCTCCTTTCATATGGGTTATGTAGAAAGGATTCTTTTTTTTTTCCTCTGTATAGTATTGACAATATTTTAGCTAGATAAGTAGATCTCTTTGGAGGAAAACTATGAAAAGCTGCAGAATTTGTGATGAAACTAAGAGTAATTTACTACATGAACACGTGAAAACAGCTGTTCCTCTGGTTTTGGCTGCTGCTTGCTTTGCAGGCTCTTGTTGCAGGCATCAGTTCTGATCAGCTTTACTGTGGTAAAACCAGATGTGTGAGTGAGCCCGCTCGTGCAGCAACTGTAGCATCTCCAAAGAGGGCTGCAAAAAAAAGTTGTTACTACTCAGACATTGCAAAGCTCTCTCAATAATTCTCACATGGTTTGAAGCAACACACTGTGTATTCCCCCCCAAAGGCCTGCAAAGCCTGAGATGAATGCTAAAATGTGACATAGTTTGAAAGTTATTTATAAATGATATTTGGGAATGTATTTTCTGTAAAAGCAAGGACTATTGAGTAGCTTCCAAGAGTTGTTTGGCAGTTGCTCTTTTTTTCTTTTTAAATGAATTTTTCTGTGTGATTTATACTTATGGCCAAAATGGAATTGAGCATCTTTCCATTAGGAGCTTGGCAGGGTTCAGCCCATGTTTTGCTATCCATGGACAACTCTGTCACTAATTTACTGATGCAATACAGGAAAGCAAGGCAAGGGCTGTGGGATCTGCAAGCAGTGGCAGGGATGCTCAGGGTGGATAAACAGGTGCTCAGTATTTCTGTGAATTTGGGCATATTTCTTTAGGATTAGATCCAAGCTGGCCAACCAGTACATTGTGAGAATTTACTCATTGTGTGATTTGCAATCTGCTGTGGAAGTGCTTGCAAAAGGCTGCACTGGGATGTCCCTCAAGGACTTTATGTTGCTTAAGTGATTCAATCTGATCAATATGAACTTCCTGACAGATGGAAGCAAAATCCTTATTTTTTGCAACTAGCTAAAATCAGAGGTAAAACGTCTTCAGTTTTGTAGGTACTTTATTTGCTTGGTTGTGGGGCGATTTCAACAGGATAACAGCAGTTTGCATTCGGTCTTTTACAAAGGCAGATTTTGATGGGGTTTATGCAGCAAATGTTCTTTCCTTGTATTTTCTGCTCTCTTTTATGACTCCCAGTGTCCACATGTGCCTGTTAATTATGCATAGCCAATATTCAGGTGGCCAAGTCATGTGTTGGCAGACTGCAGCTGGATTCTGTTTGGTTTTTTTTGTAACCAAACATAAACTCTGTACCAATACACTTTGAAAACCTTTGCTGCTATGGTTCAGCAGTTGAGCTAAAATATTAAAGAGCTGGAGTGGCAATGTATTGCAAGGTCACTTGAGGAAAATAAAGCATTCTGTAAAACATTCATACAGTTCAAAAGAAAATATGTGTATTTTGCCATTGGACAGAACCCTTGTAGTTAATATTCATTATATACATGATTTATTGTTCATATAAAACCCCAGAATTATGGTGTATTTTTGCAACAAGTCTGTACCTCTTACTGTACTAGCCAGCTGAGTCTGCTTGTGAGCCTCTCCAACTCAAATATTCATTTGATTTTCAAACTGTTGAAAAGAAGCATTTTGATTTCTCAAACCCAATCTGTTTAAGAACCAATAGACTTCTGGTCTAATTCAGCATTAAATGTGCCTTTGCCTTCCCTGCTGAGGTCCTTGATACTTCCCTGCCTCCCTAATACCTCCTCAGTGTACGGACTGTTTTGTTTCCGTGGAGCGATGCCCTTTAGAGGCTAAAAGCCAAGACTTAGTTGGAAATTTCTGTGTTTATCTTAGCAAAGGATTTTGTCCATCAAGGGAGACGTGTGGCCAATGCACACCTCTAACCTGAAGAAGTCAGCTTAATAACTGAAAAAAATTTAAAACTGGGCATTGTGCAACTGTGCTTTTCCTTTGCATCTTCCTAACCCCAGTTGTGACGGTTTAGGCCAAATTCAGGGAAACGTCCAGAAGGAACGTCTCCTCAAAGGAAGGCAGGTTACAAACCACCCCTCCCCCCAGCTGGGTTCGGGAAAAAACAAATTTTCCTCAGAGGAAAGTGAAGGAGAAAATAAAACTATTTATTTAACAAACACACAGGAAAACAATACTAATAATGCTAAATAATAAAATCTCTCGCTCTGGAGAGAAAACCTGAAAGATTTTAGAGTCCTTCTGTGGGTGCGGTCTCTCTCCTCCTCCTCGGAGCTGGGTTGGCGTGGGGGGCCCCCCTCCAGGCCGGTGGAAGGTCCCCTGGTGGGGTTCTGATGTTCTGGTGTTCCGAACAAGTCCAGAAGAGAAGAAGGGGAGAAACAAAACCGAAGTCCTAAGAGGAAAGAAACTTCAACTCTCCGTCTCTCTCTGAAGAAAACAGAGCCGAAAAGATGACTGAAGAGCAAGAAGCAGTGCCTCTGCCTCTCCTCAGCCGCGCCAGCAGAAGCTAATCTCTGTGTCCTTGAAGCGCAAACTGTTTTGAAAAGTTTGCTCAGTTTTTTTCTCTGTCTCCTGCATCCAGTTTTAAAGGCATAGAGCAGTGATAGGGGATACAACGGCATAAAGTCAAACCCAAGACACCAGTCAAGCCCAATCCAGACGTGGATTACATCAGACTGTTCTCTTGTCATCCAAAATCCTCCTTCCCTCCTTATCTCATTCAGGTACTCTTGGAAAAATCTGGCATTCCAGGCCTAGCCAGCAGCAAAGATTGCAAATACTTCTTCCTCTTTGGGAGGTATTTCCTGACAGTGCTGCTATTGACCTAGTTCAAGAGAATAGTGAGTGATATGATAACACAGTCAAGCACTGGTATTCATAATATTATTACAAGCAACTAGTCTTTCACAACTAGTTCTGTCACTAAAAAAAAATCAAGCCATTCTTAGAAGCGTTCATAGATATTGGCTGGCTTCTAAAACAGAGTTTAACTGCCTCCACTTAACTTGGTTACTAATACACAGCATTACTTTAGCTCCAGAAATTTGAACAATACTTTTGACAGTGCAAGAGATCCAAATATATCTTTTGGAATGTGCAGGAAAGGGCAATGAACATTCAAGTGACAAAGGAAGTTCCTAAACTGCCTTATGCAGAAGGGCTCAAAGGAAGATAAAAGGAGAAATGCAAGTATCATCTTCTCATGGATTTTTGACACTATATTCTGGTCAAAGCTCATAAGCAGTTGAACCTCAGTATTCTGGTTACTCTCCTGTTACACTGATTAAAGAGGTCAAAAATGTACACCAGATCAGAATTTTTCCTCTCTGGATTGTCAAGTAATTTGCACATATCTTTTACATTTTTCGAGCTAGTATGATGCTGATAAGAGCTCTCAGTGAAAACATCCTCAGTTACATTTAGGACTGTTTTATTCTTCACCTCTCAAAACTATTTTAACCTCTTTCTCAAGTTCATTCAAGAATTGGGCCCTACAATAATTTACAATAACTCACTCCCTGTGTGTGAAATTTGAAATTACAGTTCAAATCACTTTCTTACTCCCCTACAGAGAAAATATATGATACTCATGCTTGCACATTGCAGACCCACACTCCCAGTTGCAGCTGGCATTATAGATTATAGATTATTATCTGTGCCTTTTTACAAGGTCATCCATTCCTTTCCTGTTGCCTTATGAGTTTTTCTGCTCTTGTCATTTTAAGTGGTATCATGTCTATCGATCATCATGTCTTCAGTTTTCATGTCATTCTCTTGCTGTCTCAAATTGAAGCTTTAAAAATTTTTATCCTGTGCAGGCATTGTAACTGGAATCACACCTGACCTATTACAACTGCCATAATATCTTCCACATGATTACTCTAAGTACAGTACATCTGATAGGATCTGGAAAGTGAAGTAGAGACTCTGTAGTCAATAGTGACTTCTCTGCTGCCATTGGAAAACATTTTTATCTTCCCAGGAATTATTATCATCAAGGGAATCTACATGCCTCAAAAATACAATAAAAATGAAAACCTGTCTGCTGATTGTTTTTATCCGTTTCACCTCTAAGTATTAAACCCATAGATTTCCTGATTAAAAATTTTGATACATTTAAACGATGTGGCTTAATAAGGAGAAGATGAAAACACCTGACATCACCAGAAAAACCACAATAAATTTATACCATTGTTTTCTTTATGTATTTCGATCACCTCTGTGAGTTACATGGACTTCAGCTAAAGGAAAATCAACTTTCTAGCACTCTGTGTCTTATTTGTAGCAGAATTGCATAGGAGGATCAAACTCTTCTTCCCATTAGCCATCCCTAACTTTAATTTAAAGGCAACTAAGTTATCAGAGAATTATTTAGGTTGGAAAATACCTCAATAAAATGTTGCAGAAAGGCAAATAAAGGTTTAAATTCATATAACAGTTTTTAAAGTATTAAAAAGACATGCCCATTAATAGTATCCATATTAGTGGATATTTACTCTACTGATAAATTTTTCTGTCAAGGCTGAGTTCAGAGCTGAATTGAAAAGCTTGAACATTTACGGTGCAACTAAGCATTAACACATCACCAAAGCAGAAACTTGGATAGTTGAGGTTACAAACTGAAAAGATAAAATGTGTTTTAAATCTCAAAAGAAATATTTATCATACACTACTGATATTTTTAATTGTTCCAGATGCATTTTTACTTTGTTTATTGCTAATGTCTGTCATTTAAAAGAGTGTTAAGAACTATTTCTATAATAGTTTTTATGCATATATATTTAATAACATCAAATTCTGTGTATCTGTGGTTTTTTTCTAAAGAGTATAACCTTGTAAGTAGGTCTGTACATATTGTGTGACTGAAGTAATTTGTATATTAAATATACATTCCACTTCAAACATTAATCATTCTAAATATATGTAAAAAGTACCTCACAGCCACAGCTTTACTTCTACTTCTAAACTAAGCAGAACCAGTTTAAGGTTGAGCCATGTCCCACAACTGCCCATTCTGTTCAGCTACCAGCATGTTTCCTGGTAATTTTAGCCCATGTTAACTTGCTTTCTCACAGACAAACTTGAGCATAATTTGATCTTCATGGCATTTACTGTGCAACTGGAATGCTCAGCCTCCTGAACAGTGCAGCATCCTAATGGATCCTAAAATAAGACATCTAGAAATCCAAATAAAAACATTCCTAGAAACCTTCTGAGGCAGAGATCTAAAGCCTCAGGTAATTTTTGTGTTGCAAAAGATACATTTATTTTTACATTTTGAGAACTTTCATCCCAGCAGAAAAAATATAAGGCACACATAATCTGATATTCAAATCCTTATGTTTCGACAACGCATTAGTCTTTCCTAAGTTGCAGACAAATAAAACAGCTATGCCTGTGATTGTGACAGCATAACATATAAGACCATAAAAATTTTAGAGAAGGAAGAAATTTTTAACTTCAGTTCTCTCTGGTCTCTATGTTAACATCTCTAGGTGGTTGCATATTTAATTACATCCTTTATGAATTAAAACTGTAACGGCACACCTCCCCAGTCTGTTGCAATAAATACTTTTGTGTCCTCAAACACCTTGATACAACTGGTTTCCAGCCTGTTGCCAAAAGTGAACCGATTAACTGGCTGGGGGATAATTTCTTCACTCCAGGTACCATCAGCTCATATATTTTTCTCCTACCTTCTTAATAAGGTTAATTCCTCCTGTTTTAGTAGTTCAATGGTTCATAAACAAGGTGGTTTTTTTTCACTAACTGCCCAGATTTATGACAAATTATGTGTCTACATTAAATCAGAAATTAAAGAGAAAATATTAACTGGTTATTAACACAATTAAACTTAGGACCCTAGCATACATATATACTGAGTGTTTAGAAGTTCATAAAATACGTAAATAATTTCTGTAAGTTTTCAGACTTTATTTTATAGGGGGTCCCTACCCTTCTCTTCACATTCTTGTCAAAACATTAACATCTCAGGCAAGCTGACTTGCTGAAGGCCTTAGGCTTCATTTATATCACTGAGTTTGGAGTGATTCTGTACTATTTTAGAGCAGAAGTCTGGGTGCTCTCTTCATGTCAGATCACCTGCAGGACAGTACTTGCCCTGCAGCTTCATAGAATCCCAGCATGGCTGAGGCTGGTGAGCACCTCTGGAGTTTGTCCAGTCCAGCCCCTGCTCAAACAGGGTATAAATCAGAGCAGGTTGCTCAGGGCCATGTCCAGTTGGTTTTTTATTATCTCTAAGGATGGAGACTCTCTGGGCAAACTGCTGCAGTGTTCCATCACCCCCACAGTGTAAAAGTGCTTTTGCGTGTTTGGATGGAATTTTCTGTGTTTCAGTTTGTGCCCATTACTTCTAGTTCTGTCACTCCCCTGAGTAGAGTGAGGCTCTGACTCCTTTACTCTCCTCATCAGCTGTGTTTACATGTTGATATATCTGTATCTGAGGAGCCTTCTTTGAACAGCCCAAGCTTTTAGCCTTTCTTTGTACAGTCCAGTCCCTTAATCATCCTTGTGACCCTTTGCTGACGTCACTCCAGTACGTCCATGTGCTCTCTTGTACTGGGGAGCCCAACACAAGGTACAGAATCCAGAATCCAGATGTGTCTCCCCAGGTCAGAACAGAGGGGAAGGATCAGTCTTCTTGGCTGCAAGGGTTCACTGCTGTCAACCTGTCCATCAGGACATTCAGGTCCTTCTCTGCCAAGCTGATTTCCAGATGGTCAGCCTCCAGCATGGACTGGTGCAGGCACTGGGGTTATTTCTTCCCATGAAAAGGACTTTTTGTTTCTCTTTCATGAGGCTCATCTTTGTCCATTTCTCCAGCCTGTCCAGATCTTTCTGAATGGCAGCACAGTCATCTGTCAGTCAACCACTCCTCCTAGTTTTGTGTCATCTGCAAACTTGTGGAAGGTGCATGATGTGCCAGCACCCAGGTCACTGATGATGGTAATAAACAGTGTTTGTTCCAGTACTGAAGACAACACTAGTGACTGGTCTGGAGCTGGACTCCACACTGCTGATGCTGCCCTTGCAGCCCCACAGTTTGGCCAGTTTTCAGCCCACCTCCCTGTCCATTTATCTAGATCCTGCTCCATCAATAAGTCTAGAGGATATTAAGGGAAACAGTGTTGAAAGCCTTGCTAAGGTCAAGATAAAAAATATCTGCTTCTCTCCTCTTATCCACTGAGGCAGTTATCTCATTATAAAAGACTTCTAGATTGTTCAGGCATGATTTCCCCTTTGTAAATTCCCATTCACTACTCACATTCCCCTTTTTATCCGTCGTATGTTTGAAAATAGTTCTTAGGATTACTTGCTGCTTCACCTTCCAGAGAAACAAGGTGAAGCTGACAGCCTATAGTTCGCTGTATCCTCGTCTTGCTCTTCCTTAAGATGGGAGTGACATTTGCTTTCTCTTGCCCTCAGGCTCATGAACTTTCACAGAACATCAAGAGTGGGATGCAGCAGCCATCTCCCTCAGCAGCCATGTGTCGCAGCGGCTGAGCCAGCAGCTGTGGGGGCTGAGGGGCTGAAGAGCCCAGGTACAGGAGAGGCCCACTGGTGGGCCAACTCCAAAGTCTAAGAACACCCCTTAATTCTGGATGAGAAAAGCCACTCCCATTAGGCTTGGTGGATCTAGGTAGATTTGGTCTGTCTGGTTGGCCAGTTGACAGATGCCCCTTGTATCCTTTAAAAGGATGTAATCCAATCCCCACTCCACCCCCTCCTTCTCCCCATTGGTTGTTGTTGTGTTACCCCGCCTCCCTTCTGTACCCCTTTTTAAGTGTGTCCCGGCCAGAAGCCACTCCTCTTCATCCCTGGAATCCTTGGTTGTGGTTTAGCAGTAAACCCCTCGGAACTCTCTACGGGGGCCGCCTCCTGACTCTTTGCCTCTGGTGCCACCTGAGCTGTTCAGCTCAGTGTGAGCGTGTGCTGCGTGTTTCCACCGCACGGGTGACAGAGCCGGCTTGTGAGTGTGCAAAATAGCACTGCCGGGGGTTCCTCGTGAGGAACACCTCAGGAATAACGCAGCAGCTTCTCCACTGAACACTCCACACAGCGATAGCCATGAGTGCATCCCGTTAGGTCACGTGGACTTACGTATGTCCAGTTTGCTTCAATGTTCCCCGACCTGATCTTTGTTCACCAAAGGTAAATGTACTTTGCTCCAGGCTTTCCCTCTGGTCTCAGGATCATCTTGGCCCTCAGGTATCCCAAGATCCCTTTCAAAGGTAGCATCAGACAGACAAAGCAAAGGAGGTCCCCTCCTTGGAGCACTTGGATTTTGTGCCAAGGGGCACAAGTGAGTTGTGCCAGCAGCCTGGGCTGAGACCGAACACAGGATGGCTACAAAGTGTGTCCAGCCTCTGGAGGAGCACCGGGTTCAGGTGACTCCAGGAACAATCTGATAGATACGCATCTGAAATCCAGCACATGGGATCTTAGAAAGGAGTTCTTCAACTTCATGACAGCTTTGCAGAGGAGAAACTGAGACCAGTTTGGCAGATACAAATGCAGCAATAAAGATTCTGGGCTCTGGCACTAGCCAAGCATAAGGGTTAGTCTCCAGGTTGAAGTTTCACTTCTGGTGACACATAATCCAAAATGTAAACGTCAATGTGAGTAGATCAAAGTTTATAAGGCAAACATAGACTACAGTGGCCCACTTTACACATAGTCACATCCTGACAAGTAGATTTCTTCTTCATGAAGACACATCCTTCCAATTCGCTTTGGCTCATGCATTTGAAATAGTTTTTGCACCAAAAATATAGAATAAAACCCCTAATTTCATTTCTAAATGAAAACTAAAACAGCTCATTGCTGAATTTGATGAGCAACTTTGGCATCAGTTATTAATGAAGCTGGCATAAAGTAGATAGGAGGTCAGTAGGATGCACGTAGTAATTAAAATGCAAAGTTTGCATTGTTTTTAAGTAATGCCATTGGGACACAGAATGCTATTGGTGAATACAGTTTAAGGAACAATCTAATAACATCTAGAAACAGCAGATAAAAGGATTTTTTGGCCATTACAGATAGTAAGAAAAACCTTATGAAAAAAAAGAGATTAATTTTTTAAATTATTTAACATTGTTATTTATTTTTTATGGTAGCTGCTTATTAAAGTAAAATTGATCAGATCAGTAGCCAATCAAGTCTAAAATTAATTACTGCAAATATCCTCAATGTGTTTTCTGTCATTTACATGATATAATTTAACTTGCAAAGTCAGTGGGGCCATGATAGCCTCCTTTCCTTCTACACTGACAGCCATATCTTCCTACATAGCAGGTCATGAAGTCTGTTTATCATTTGTTAGCCTCCCTGTCAGATATATAAAAATTTCTTTTAGATTTTACTATTTTAGAATTCACTGTTTCAGCACACAAAGTATTTAAAATAAAAATCTACCAAGCCCTTTACCGGTTGAATATTTTTTGAATGTCAAATACAATAACAATGGTGACAACAAACTATGGCAAGTCTTTCAGTGTGACTTTGAGGAAATTCCCAGCATGACTGCATATACAATTATGTGTTTGTATGAATATGCACAACACTTGCCTTGAACCTCTTTGCAAAACAAATGTTTTCTAACACAAATGTTAGTGTTGGATTAATAAAAAAAGGTATTCAATATCATGAAGGAAGAAAGCTTTCATTCTGGTAGCAGGTCACAAAATCCATTTCGATGTGTTCATTAATTTACTCCTTTCCATAAACAACCTCCAAACATATAAAAATTCCTAACTGCTGCCCCAAGAATATGAAGAAATAAATTGTCATGTGACAGTGATTACACAGGTCCAGAAAGGTGTAACCAAAGAAGTTCTTTTGGGAGAAAAAGTAAACAGGGGGAAGGGAAGGTTAGGGAAGGTTAGGGAAGGTTAGGTTAGGGAAGGTTAGGGAAGGTTAGGTTAGGGAAGGTTAGGGAAGGTTAGGGAAGGTTAGGGAAGGGAAGGTTAGGGAAGGGAAGGGAAGGTTAGGGAAGGTTAGGGAAGGGAAGGG
>VXAZ01008843.1:329605-462885 GCA_013399875.1 Gymnorhina tibicen
GAAGGGAAGGGAAGGGAAGGGAAGGGAAGGGAAGGGAAGGTTTCCAAGCAGCATTTGATTATAAAACTGGGTAGAACTTGATTTGCCAGTTCATTGCTTTGCTAGGATTACTGAGTTTGATGAGAAAATACTGCAGTCTTTGCTATGGTTTCAGATTAAATCATTACAATTCTTGTCATTTTCTGCTCAAATTGCCCATAGGGGAGGGCTCCTTCAAACAGTCAGCAGCAACTAACTCCTGCTCATTGTACAGTGGTTGCTGTTGCTAAGGTTATAGCTACACAGCAGAGTGCATCATAAATTCACAGAATGTGGCGTGCGGGAGAATTCACGTTGAGTTTCTGCCAGTGCATCCGCAGTTTGAGCCTGATCACAGCGAGCGGTTTCCTGGCTGGCTCACAGATTCCAGTGCACTGTTGCAGTCACTGCACCTATCTACATGGCAGATGAGATTAAAAAAAAGAAAAAAGAAAAAAACCCTGTAAAAATAAAGGCTGACTTTCACCTTGGGTACCTCCTGCACTATCTCTTTACATAGGTGTATGGGACAGACATGGAAAAAAATAAGAGAGAGAGGGACAGGTGGCAGATTTTCTTGTGGCAACTTGAGTTGTCCTACAGGAAATGTAGCGTGTCAGAATTGGCTCCTGTAATTAAAGACTTTGTGCTGCAATTAAAGGTAATACTTAGATGCAGGAGCAGAGTAAGGACAGTGATGAAGAACACCTTCAGTAGTTGTGGTGTATACAAAAGGCAGCCAACCTGCATAAACAGAGCTTTTTCTCTGCTTCATTTAAAATATCAGCATTAGGGGGTTTGTTTGGTTTTGTCCTTTTTATCCTGGACCCTGGGCAACCAAACCTAGACTTAAAAAATCCCGGATGATTCCCAGTAAAAAAACCTGGATAGGTAGTAACCACAACAGAAGTGGCAATTTTCAGTTTCTAACAGTCCATGTCCAATCCCTCAAACTGAGGTTTTATCAATCCTTTTTTTTAAAAGGTTTTTTTTTTTTTTAGACAGCATAGACAGCAGAAAATCCTCAGTAGCAGAAGCTATTTAAAGTCCCTGGCCCAATATCGAATCCTCAGATTTGGCAGTAGCAGGTTTCAGCTGGATTTTCTGGGCAGTAAGTAACTCAGCAGCAAATTTACTCTTTTTAATACAATGGCAACAGTCCTTGGAAGTAACAGAAATGACTTCAGATGGTGCCAAAATTTAAATGAAAAATCTGACTATTGCTGGCCT
The DNA here is from genome assembly GCA_013399875.1 of Gymnorhina tibicen. Lineage (NCBI taxonomy): Eukaryota > Metazoa > Chordata > Aves > Passeriformes > Artamidae > Gymnorhina > Gymnorhina tibicen. The sequence goes on from VXAZ01008843.1 coordinate 330,854, forward strand.
TGCAGCCTGCTGGCAGCAAAGCCTGTGCTTCTGTGGGAGACCAGGGTTCAGGAATGACAAGCTCAGGGGTCCTGCCTGGCTGCTGCAGACTCCCGAGGAGTGCCCGGGTGATGGGCTCTCACCCCACTGTAGGCGGCTGTGCTGACCTGACCCACTGCCTGAAAGCACAGGGAGGTACAGAGGTCAGAGACAGGATGGCAAAACATGGCTCTCATTGGACATACAAGGTAGTGCATGAAAACCTGATGATCCAGTCTAGGCTGCTTTCTAGACTGACGTTGCCATTTTTACTAATTTCTGTTTCTCATTCCTTTCCACTAATGACTACATTATTCCTTTACACAGAATAGATGTAAAGGTGGAAAAAAACACCTATCTTCAACAACAGCTTTTTCCATTGGGAACTACAGAAACTAGATAAGTAGTTTGTAAATTTTGGGAGATTTCCTTTCAATGCAACTTATGTAGGTTTATTATCTCCGCAGAATAAGTGCACATAGTCATCAATTTTTGAGAAAAAACTGGAAAATGCCAATGGAGGAGAAACCTGCTGCACCTAAATTTGCTTTTTCAGATCCCACACATCTTCTAGCTTGTCCAGTCCAGACTGATTTCTGCTTGGGATAAGCCTTAGCTCTCGCCTGGGAGGTACAGTGGGTATGTGCATACAGCAATATATATGCAGGCTGTGAGAAAGAACAGTCTTGGGAATTGGGAAGCTATCTCAGGTCGGCTAATACACACATAGCCTGCAAGGCTCTTCTTGCCATTAAATCCCCAGCACTGCAACCAGGGAAGAGCAATGTTTTCCCCTGTGTGGAAAAGACTGAGGGTCAGCACAAAACTCCCAGTCCTCTTGGACTGCCAGGATGAGCACTGTGGGAGCTGCACATTTTTACAGCAGCTCTGTCTAATCAGTACAAATTTCAAGCATCTTTCACCCCTCAGAAATAAAATATAGGTTCGGCAGTACTTAAGTGAGTCCAGGAAAATAATCACTGGCCATATGCTTAAGTTAAGCACATGCCTCAGAGCTTTATTGTAATATGGCTTCAGCAAAAGGACTAAGACTTGGAAAAATTGTGTTAATACAACTGCTTGGATTAAAGTGCACCATATTCACCTGCCCGCTTCTATTGAGAGGACATTATCAATAGGCCCCTTTTAAATTTACTTGCCGTGATGCCGGGAAACTTTTTACCAACCTTTGGGGAAAAAAATGTCAGTTTTCAATCCAAGTTGCAAACCTGTGAGAAAGGGATTTTGAACAGATGCCCCACTCTGACTAGAATAGAAACATACCAGAAAAAGTGCATGTTGAGATTGTTGCCTCACATGAAACAATCTTATCCTTACCCTTCTCAATCACATTCTGATTGCCATCCCTTTAAAACACCTTAGCAACCTATCTATACATCTTGCTTTGCTTCTAGATGAGGTTTTGCAAGTTTTGAAAAATACTCTGGGAAAAAAAAGAAAAAAAGCAAAAATGCCTAATAAACCTGAAATTAATCACTTCTTTGCATTGTTTTAATAAACACATAAATAAAATTATGGAGTTGCTATAGACAGCAAAGTTAGAAAATAAAAAAAAAAATTAATGGGAATCACGAATTAATCCCCAGACAGAGGAGAGTCCAACACGTTTGTAGTGCAGTGTGGATTTTGAAACAATTGTGTTGAACAGACCTTACCAATAAACTTTTATTAAAGGCATTCACAGGCACACTTTCCCTCTTACTCCTCACTCCCTCTCTTGTCAAACACTGAATGCAGAATGAATTTCTCTCAATTTAGAACACTGAAATACTTGAGTGTACAAACCAAACCTCTACAGTTTCTGTTCTTGCAAGTCCTCCCTTCAGGATCTTAGCTTTGCCTGTTCTGCCTTCTGTGCATGTACTTTTGAAGCTTCGAAGTTATCTGAATGTAAATTCAATTAATTGTTTAGAACCAGAAAGCAAAAAAATGATTGTGTTTTTTCTCTGTATGTGTACAATGTATGCTTAAGGAAATACAGTGTCTGAGAGAGGAATTAAGGGAGTATTTCACAGTGGGGCTTTCTTACTGAGAAATAATTTTGACCTAAGTTGGGAAATAGGATGAAGAATAATCAGACTTAATGGGAAAGATCTCAAAGTCCATAGCATAATAACTTGCTATTGCTAGCCAAGAAATCCATTTGTTGCCCATTCAATAAAGACAGCTCATGAGCAAAAGCTGTTGCAAAGTATTTTCAGTAGGATAAAGACAACTTACATTAGCATTTCTTTGGGCAGCACGTTTACTATGACTTGACAACAGTCAACCTTATCAGAATTACACCTAAGAATATTGAGCTTTTATAGTATAGGGATCCCATGGCAAACTGTTTTTGTCCAATTTTCTTCCTGTTCTTTCTGGGGAACAGTAATAATCATGTATTACTAAATTGTATCTATATCTCCATTTCTTTACTGACTGCTTGAAAAGTTATTTAGTTCAGTGCAAGTACATAAGGAAGAAACAACAACAGCTACAGTTCACGGTCTAGAGAAGCCTATCAAGAAATTTAATGGTAGTATCTCTTCTCCATTTACATGTTATGGAGAAGGAAGCATAATGGAAAAGGAAGTAATTTGATCCACTGCCAGAGTGATTTAATAGTTTCTTGGATTAGCATTCTCTGTAGAAGGGATTTATGTTTTCTCTAAATTCTAGATGAATCTAAAAAAAAGGAATTAATAATTTATCTAATATTTCAGGCTCAAAAACGTGTCTTCTCCTGGATTTAGCTGATGGAACTAGTAACCAGCCCAGCTCTGCTGGGTGTTCATTGTCAGCCATAGAATTGAAGTTATGCTGTCTTCAGACCTGCTAGTGGATCTGATTGCCTTGAGTGCTCCCTAACCCACTTCACTTAAGATAAACTAAGATTCCAGAGCCCTCCTAGACTGCATGGTGCACATTTGACACTGAGAAATGCAGGTATGGTATGGACCATTTTAATCACTTTTCACATGTGTGCTTAGAAAAATTAAAGAAATTGGTAATGGTTCTCACACTTATGTTACCAAACAAGCTGTATTTCTTTAAGAAGTCTATGCAATGGTGAGGGAGGATGTCAGAAAATTCTTTTAACTTTAGCACAATAGTGCACGATCCCTGTATTCGTGGTTAATGTTTAGTTTTGTACCATACAGATCTTAGTACAAATGCCAGAGATTAATGCGGCCTTGTGTTAACTCCCTGCATCTGGGACTAGTAAGTCTTGTGCCAGCTAATGCTTCCTTATTTACTTAACATTAGTGATTAATATGTACTAGTAGATGTCTTAATTTTGAGAACAAAGATATAGAGTGTTGGAGTAAAGAATGATAAGAGAAGTACATCTTAGCCTGACCACATATTTGAGACACTCTCAAAAAAAAGATGAGTCAGAAGATCTGCAGCCATAGTAGGCAATATTGACCACCAGATGACCACCAACAACCCTCAAAAGACCCCTACTCATATTCAAATAAATTCACATGCATGTGTTCAGGACATGTAATGAACAGAAATGTGATGGTATGTATTAGTTTCATGAATATAACCTGGACTGTTAGGTTGCTGCTCAAGCATGTTTTGAAGAGAAATCCCCATGCATCCAGCACCATTAATAAAGTAGTGTTGGCTTTCCAATGCAGCAAATTGGTTGGAGAGTTTATTTCCCGGTTTTCAGTGGCACTTGGGTCAGCTGAACAAATACCCAGGAAATAAAGTTGTGGATGTTTTTCAGGAAACTGAAGAGATCTACAGCAAGAGAAAAATACTAGGCAGAAAAAAAGGTCTTCATGGAGTTAAGTATTTGTATTATCTTATTAGATGTGTTTTGTAATCACTTAGCATGCCTAACTGACTTGGAAAATGAGAGAATAAGAAAGAGTACTTGGTCCTAGGAATAAGTGTTGACCTGAAGGAAGATTGGTTAGAGAATGATCTGTGTGAGTACCACAATGTTTTTTCACTTCTTATTTATCTTTTTCTTGTTTTCATCTTGATAGTAGCAAATTCAGGCCTGGATTTGTATATCCTTAGAAAAATGAGGGTTGGATTTTTTTCCAGTTACATATAGCAAAGTTGGAAGTATTTTGTAAGTGGAAAAGTATTAGGTAGAAGATTTTATGTGATTTTGTGTGATTTTGTGTGATTGTTTTTTATTCTTCAAGTTCCTTTTGTTTTCTGGTTATGAAAATGTTATAAATGTCTTTGGAACTGGGAACTGGACATGATGGAGGTGCAGGCAGAAGAGCTGTGTGACTACTGCCATGAACCCTACATGGGCTGTCTTCCCAGCACTGTATGAACTCGTGGGTTGACTAAACATCTGACAAATCCTGCCAAAATTCAAACACTATGTCACAGCACTAATATATCTTACTGGAGTTTTGCAGATAACCTCTATGTGAGATGTTGTGAATAGTTTTCTGAACAGAAAAAAAACCTATTGCCTGATTTTAATTCTCTGCTTCAAGCCTCACATTTGTGTTAAAAGAGGCTGTGCCAATATAGGTCTTTTCTAGTTTGGACTTATTGATTCTCTTCCTTCAAGTTTCAAAGGCATAGACGTGGTATGGAAATTGCACAAGTGTGTTCTTTGGCAGGTTTAGTCAAAGTTACCAATAGCCTTTGATGTTGCTTTCCAAACTGACTTCATAAATTTGGCTTTGGTTATTTTAGGAGAAAGATGACAGAGAATTCCTGTGAGTTATTTTTGATTTGAAGCACTGATTTTAAACAGAACTGTTCCTTTTTTTTTGCCTCCAGATTCAGCATGTTATAAGGTTCCCAGCAGGCTACCTGGAGAGGAATGACTTGTGGGGTATATGGGAGGTGCAGCCCCAGACAGAATGGGAGAGGGCTCCTGCCCCAGCATCAAGTTTTCCACTGAAGTGCAGAATTGTGGGGAGAGTTGACCTCACTGGAGCTTGTCTCATCCATCCTTGCTGCCCCAGAATAGATCCACTTTCCATCCTATCCCTAAGAGAAGCTTATCTAAGAGATCTTTCAAGATATCAGTGCTCAAAACACTGTGACATATATTGCCAATCTAGACCAGTGTCTTCAACATTAGAAAGTTTTTTTCTAATATTTAGCAATTCTTGGTGCAATTCATGCCATTTTCTTTCTATCTTATTTACAGTGGGCATATAGGACAAATCTACTACCTTCCATACTAAAGCAACCTCTGTGTACTTGTTAACCTGTTCCCATTATTCTTCTCTTTGAAGACTAAGTAAACCTGGTGATTCAATGTTTGATGAAACAAACCTTTTAAAATTTTCTATAGTCTGTTTTCCTTCTGCTTGGATTCTCGCCATTTCCTCTAATCTTTCTTAAAGGCCTGCGTTAAACTATACAGAGTAAACCATCTGAGGTTGTATGAGTATTGGGAAGATTGAAAATGTTGGCCCCATGACCTTGTAGTCCTTCCTCCTGTTTGTACATGCAAGGCTTACAGGTTGCCTTTTCTATAACAGCAAGGCTCTGTTGAGCTACATTTTGATGCACTGTACAGCCTAACCCTTTTATGAACCACCATTAAACCAGTGATTTCCACCTTGTGTTTGTGTACAGCTGTGCCTAGCTCTGGTCCCATTTGTTAATGCCTAAGGGCAGGTTCTCCAGGATTACATTAGCGAGAGCTGAAGAGACACAATGAGTATGAAATACAGTTTTTGAAGGAAATTTCTGCCTTGCACTGTGCACAACCAGTATTCTTAGCCAGGTTTGCAGCTCAAGACTCTTGCTAGACCTGTTGCTATCCACTTTTCAGATGAAAACTACAGTAAAAAGATTTCCTTCTATTTGCATTTGAAAAGCAGATCACTAATAGAAATATTCAGTTTGCCTTTCATGCATGTTCCTATTTTGTGACTATGAGACTACTGTTACAAGAACCAGACAAAATACTGTTCAACAGTTTATAATGTTTTACTTTGAGATGGAAAGGTAGATGAAAAAAAAAAGAAAATTTCTACAAAGATTTGTCAGATTTTTTGAATGACAAAAATTAAAGCTAGAATATGCACATGAGCATTTAAAAAAATTTTTTGGAAAGAAATCTTTTTTACTAATCTGGTGCACTTATGACAATAAATTATTTTCAACGAAAATAATAAAACCTCATGTTTAAAAAATTAGGGACATTTTCTTTATCCTACTCCCTCTCTTTAACATTGTACTTATTTTAATATAATAAAATGAATTATGTTCATAAGGTGGGTTGACTATTTAAAATTTTTATTTGAATTTTTCCATCTTGGGAATTTAAAAAAACCCCTGATTTTTAAAATAATATTTCAGTGAAATGCAATTCCTTGCTTAAGGTCCTTGCTTGTGCAGAAAATAAACAGACAGCAGTGAGGTTACTGCCAATGCAGGGCACCCATAACTCTCGGTAGGCTGGGCAGGGGACTCAGCAACCTCTCTAGCTGAGTGTTCTCCATTGAATATGGATGGCTCTGAAAATGGATGGCTTCGGGAGCAGGGCTAGGGGTTCAAAATCCTGCCTGTCAACATTCATTGCTGACGAAGGTCTACCAAGCTAAATTAAGGTTTGGCTCATAGAGGAAAGACAATAAATACCCCAGTTGTTAAAAGTTGGGAGAACTCAAGGAAGAAGGAATTACAGAATAAATATATGCCCAAAGGGTCTTGAAGCCAAGGTAGAGCTGTTTGTATTTGAATTTCTGGTGTGTGCTCTGATATGAAACAATTCATATTGTCACACCTTTGGTGATTGATTCATACAGCATGGTCCCCATCATCGTTGTTCATTATTTAAATGTCCCAGACCCGATTACTGGCTGTTGGGAGTTTCTGAACACCACTGTAGCAGGAGTTGGGGTACAACAACTTGAAAAATACCCTGTTTGCAAAGCTATCAGTGGTGAATGGAGAGAGGGATGTCATGCTTCTTTTTATGCTGAGGAATGCTGAAACCAGCATGACTCATCTTTATAGTGAGGTGGAGATGTGGAAAACCTGATAAAGTACCTGAAGGAACAAAAAAGTGACACTATTATAAATTATTTAATGATTCTGAGCTGACACAGATGGCCTGGAGATATATGACTGACAATCTATCACTTTATAAAAGCACAGTTCCAGTTTTTAAAGACGGAGTCTTCCAGCATATCTCCTACTCTCAGGTGATGCATGTCAAATCACCTGGTCAAGAAAACACCTTAGCATAGAATCACAGAATTGTGGAATCATAGAATGGTTTGGGTGGGAAAGTGTGACAACCAAAGGGAGATTAAAGATCATCTCATTCCAGTCCCCACGCTGTGGGCAAGGGCACCTTCCATTAGACCAGGTTGCTCAGAGACCATCCTACTTGGCCTTGAACACTTGCAGGGATGTGGCATCCACAGCTTCTCTGGGCAACCTGTGCCAGTGCCTCAGCATCCTCATGGTAAAGAATTTCTTTCTAATGTCTAATCTAAACCTACCCTCTTTCAGTTTAAGCTCCTTACCCTTTCTCTTATCACTACAGGCCCTTGTAAATAGTCTCTCTCCAGCTTTCTTCTAGGCCCCCTTTAGGCACTGGAATGCTGCTATAAGGTGTCCCTGGAGCCTTCTCTTCTACACATCCTCCAAAGTGACTGTGGATTCTGCTTTGTACATAATTAATGCATTCTTTTTAAGTTTGTAAAATACCTGTACATGGGTGACCTCCCTGTTGGGTTCTGTAACAAGCCACATACTCCTGGCAAGTCTCAGCTGCAGATGAAGGGAAACTGCAGCCACAGGAGGGCAGCCGTTCAACACACTGTGCTGAAACTTCAGCCTCTGCTGTAAAATGTGATGAAAAGAACAGGAAAAAGAGTTATATTGAACAAATACCAGCCACAGCAACTGGTCTTATTCCTTCCTCTCCAGCAGTGTAAGTTACTGTGATGAGGTGCTCCAAGTGCAGCATAAAATAATTTTTAGACAAGTTGCAGATGAAAGGGTTTTTTTTAAGTTTCTCTCAAGTTATATATAGGTTTATAGCAACCTCACAAAATCTGTTTCTTCCCTTTCTCGGTAAAAATCATATGTAGCAGGCAGGCATGCAGTACTGGGGAGGTGCTTTGTCAGGGTACTTTTAATACTGCCATTAATTTATTGCAAATATTCCCATGTTGTTTGGTGAAGGACATGTGGTTTAACCTACATCTATGTTTAAATATTTGCTTTCTTACTATATACTGTATTACAAATACAATTTAAATAAGTAGTAATTTATTAAAACAATAAAGTGATTAAAAGAATGTCTTCAGCAACAAAATTAAGAGATACATGACTTCATGATAGTCTTAATTGTAATTAACTTAATTTTAAGGAAGTAAAGAAAACCCAACCATGTGAAAAGGAGCTTTTTAGTGAGGATTGAAGGGAAAACAAGCTTTCATGAAGCAAGCGTTGGAAATGCAGCCCTATTGCAAAGCCCAAGACAGGAACTAGTTCAGCATCCATTAGACAATGGCTGTCCTTGCCTCACTGGCAGAAGCAGAGGCAAGGGCATGGTGCACTTCCTGGCCTCCCCACCTCTAGCTCAGACAAGCTGCCCTCATCCTCTCGCTGCTCCTTCAGCACAGAAACCCTCCCTATTTCCCGTTGCCTTGGCGCAAATGAGCTCAGGCTGTCTAGGGAAGGACACACACACGATGTATATTTCCATCTATAACTCCATGGATCATGGTCACCACGAATTATGGGCAACACACATTTGGGCCTGGCTGTATCTGTGTCATGCCAGGTGCTGACTGCATGCAGTAAACCTGTGCTAAAAAAATACAAGAATTCAGGCTTTTTTACCCCCAGGTTCTTGGGAAAACTGCCCAAAACTCACTCCTGAATGCAGGCTTGACATCAAGTCACTTGGCTTGACTACTACACTTACAGTATAAACATAGCCAGAAGGCAATAGCAAAGAGAAAAATTATTTGATGAATAACAATACAGGAAAAATATTTTTTGTGTTCATGTGCCCTGAAGTAAACCCATTCATTTTAGCTTAGAATTTTTAACTCCCCAGAATCTTTTCCATTCCTGACTGTGGCATCCAGATGTTCATCCTTAACTCTAAGCAATATTTTATGGCCAATGTTAAGCCAAGTCTAATCTCTGGATTTTTGAGTTGCTAAATTGAGCTTTGGCTAGTTTGTGGGGTCCATCTCACAAAGCCTCACTTCAGCAGGCAGCTGTACCCTGCTGAGCTCTGCTATGGGATCCCTGCCCTGTGCAGGCAGTGCCAGCCACCGCTCAGAATGAGGAACCCACCGGCTAGAAGTTTTACTGATAATTTTGTTGCTGTAACTTTTTCAGATACCCACAAGATGGTGCTGCTATCCTTTGGTTGAACCTAGCAGTGAGGCTGGAAAAATGGCAAAGAAAAAGTAGCAGAGAGCTAGCGTCAGGAATGTCAGAGATGTTGCATATATCACGTTGCACAGTTGATGAATTTTTTTGACAAGTATAGATGGGCCTTAATTGCAGTGAACAAAACCTTCATAAAAATATTTTAGTGGAGGACAGTAGAATACAATAGACCACTGTCATTATCTAACACATCAACAAGGGGAAGCCTAATAGTAATTTTTAAATGTAAAATTCAACCTTTCAGTTTATAACAAAAGATTCCTTTCTAGCCAAATCTCATCTAGATTAAAGCTCTTCATTGTGGACCCTACAATAAAGCAATACTACTGCTATGAGGAAAGGATACAGCTTTTTTAGTCGCTTCTTGCTAAGGATCAGAAGGGAAAACAGAGTCACTTGCTCCTGTCATTTTTATAGAATGACCAATTGGTCTTCAGAAAGGTAAAAAAACCTAAACCACTCTTTTTTTTTCTTCCATATGTGCAGTTTTGAGGTCGCGGTATTATTCCTGTAATCTCAAGTATGAATTTAATCCAATAGAAAATATTTGTATTAAACAGAGAGATTAACCTAGGCAAACAATATGTGGGAAATGTTGTGATTGAGCTTTAACACCCAGGGAGATGCTGAAGCCAGTCAGCTCCTGCACTCTGGTGTCAATCTCTTGCCCAGAACCTCTTCACCCTGGCAGATGGCACAGGACAGCAAGTTATGCCTCTGTCCTAAGGAGCAGGGCAGGTAGTAATATCACAAGGAGAAATGAGCTCGTGCCTTAAGCAAGGAACACTCGCCATCCTGCCCTTCACAGACTCATCATGGCAGAGGAGTTCTGGCAGGGTGTTTGATTGCAATATAGAAAAGAGTGAGTACCTCAACTGCAAAGGAAAGGAACATACTGGGGATGCTTCTTTCATTCTTATGGTGAGAATTGTTTTTGCTATTTAAGTGTCTGAGGGAACCAAATCCCAACAGTGACATAAACTGCAACAATCCAAACAACAGGTCACATTTCTCTGTTCAGTGAAGAGACTGAATTCATAACTGCTGTGCTGGAGTCACCATGTTACGAAGTGCATCCAAATTCCATGTCAGTCACTGTGTATAAACAGACCAGGATAGTCTGTAGTAAAGAAATATATAGGATCACCTGCTTCTCATATCTGCCTCTCAACTTTTCATGCAACGTTCATGTTAAGTTGAAACAGTTGTTTTTTCTTTCAGCACATGTAGGTAAAGGGAAGAGTTACATATACCAGTGGCCTGTGAGCCATACACTGGTTGTTCATTAAAATTCAGATGAGGTGTTAGTGCCCCTTGACCAATATTGGTGCATAGGCTGGATGCTGCCTACAGCATCAGAGATGGCACACTGCTGCTGTTTAAAATATGATTCTCCCAGATCACACTACTCTTGGTAGAGCAAAGAGGTAGCTTGACTCTTAGCTGCATTCAAAAGGCATTTGGGCTGTTGCTATCAGATGACCCAGGTATTTGTCCCTACCAGTCTATGAGAGCCATGGCATCCTGTAGGACCTGTTATTTACTATGTGGGATAGGATAAGTAGCCATGTGGGCATGTTGCTGATCATGTTTCTTACTTCCTTTGCAAAGTTTGATTTATAACAAGTTGTCAGATCCATTACTGTTCAGACAACATTAATTGGCATCAAGGACACAATGGAGTCTTTCCAACACTTGCTGGAAAGCTTAGGAAAGGAGCAAGGTTAGAGTTTGCTCCCGTGGGCAGCAGATTGTGTCCAAGATAACCAGATCAACCTGCAAGCCATCAGAGATTAATTTGAACAGGAGTGTAAGACCAGCCATTGCAAACAGGGTAAGAGCCAATTTGCCTTGATCAGCCTCCTGAGTTGCTCTAAACACAAGCTGAGTCAAAACTGCTGTGCAGTGTGACATCCTTGGATGGGTGGGAGAAGATAAGCAAGGGGCTAAAAAGAGCATAGCTGTGGCAGAACGTCCCCCCTCTCTCATAGCTGGGGCATTTGGAAGAGATACCTCAGGCCAGACTAATAGCCCAGTGAGGAGCCAGAGAACTCAGCAGGAGGTGACCTCCAGGCTCCTGAGAGTCTGAGACCAAGCCCTGAATACACATCTTAGTATTGAGAGCAGATGAGGAAAGAGATAAAGGAAAATAAACATCAGTGACCAAAAGATGTGGTTCTTACAAAATTATCATAGAGCAGAAGTCTTACACCCTCCTCTGGAATGTGTGAGAAGAATTCTCCCCAAAACTGGATGCAGTTTTGAGGTTACTTTTCTGGAAATTGAGGGAAAAGACTTTGATGTGTAGCCCATCAAGAACTGGATGGTAAGAAACATTGAATCTTAAGTTACACTATTTCTTAGCTAGCTGTAATTTTAATGGTACCTTTAATTCTGCGTAGCGTATAGTGTCTATGCACTAGTATCTTCTTTTGTTTTTATGCCTGTGTAGTAGTAGTCTGTTTTAAGTCTTATATCTGTTAGTTTTGTGTCTATTAATAAATAATTCATTTTATAATAGACCAAATCAACCATTATTAAAGAAGTTGCAAATAAGAGTGGATCCTTGGGGTGCTGGCCACCTCAATACAGCTACTGTCTGCTGCTAGAGGCCTGGGCAAAGGCAAAAGCTGATTTAAACTTACATCATCCACTCATAACATCTACCCAGCTGCCTGGCCTCTTAAACCCAGGCATCAATGCTGGAGTATAAGTTGGGCACCTTTGCCCAACAGACCCTCCACACTGACCTCCAGTCTCATTGTATCCTATGATTAAGGAGGAAATTGCTTATTGCAGTCCCTCACCTTGGCATAGTCATAGCCCAGAAGCAGTAGCCCCTACCTTACCTGCCTTGAGCACTAGCTTAAGTTAAGCTGCCTGACTGTTTTACTAAAATATCCCTGAATGATCAACACTGTTTTCAGCACAAATTGAAAGCCTAGCCCCATAGTAGCTACTATGAAGAAAATTTTATCCCAGCCAAAACCAGCACAGCAGTTGAGCAATATGAAACTACAATGGAGCACTTAGACATATTCAGTTTACTCAATCAAGCTGACATTGGAGGAAATCCCCCGTGTCCAGGCTTCTCATGGAGGATAAGCCTTCAGCTGACACCCATGGGTGTAGCACTCTTGCAGCTACACTCTAATAATGCAGATCCCACACAAAGACAGAAACTCTCAGACAGGGAGGGTATGGTTGTTCAATTTTTGACAAGGTCCACGGTTCCTGGGTACATCTGTGGCAATGGCTTCTGTGCCTGAAGATGAGATGTGGAGGAACATTCACCTGGACAGAGGGTGGGCACCTCCTCTGCTCAGACAGAGATAAGCCACCTTTGGCATCTCCTGCTGGAAAAGGACGTTAGCAAATTGGGAGGTTGCAGAACAATGTTTTGTTACACCTTTTGGATGGCCATAGGCAGGCAGCCACCATGAACCCCATTCTGCAGAATTCGTGGGTGGGAGTCCACTGCTGACGGAGATCTGCCTCCGAGTTGTGTTTCCAGCAGATATTTTTGCTTACCCCATGTCCTAGCCCTGATTATTAGTTGTCGTGAATGACTGGCACCTGCTCAACTTTGTTATGGACACCAGGGCCCAAATCTTGATGTTGAATTTATTGTTCATCCCTTCAGTTAACGTGGTGAAAAGCTCCCAAGATACCGTGCAATACCCCATTAGTAAGGTCAAACTTCTCCCTCTGGCCTTGATGCCTCTATAGCCATGGCACTGGACCTATCAATTTTTCAGATGTGGACCTTCTCCAAACCCATGCTGTAGGAGGCCAGTTGGGCCAGTGGATCTCAGTCACTCTAAATGCTTTGGTGCAACTCCTTCAAACTGCACCACCTCTGCCACCCACTTCATTAGAACATTCAAAGCAGTACCACGTAGATCTCATGGCCACTAAGGCAGCAACTCCCCTCCTCAAAGACCTTTAGGCAAGAAGGATTATTGTCACCACCAGCTCCTCTTTTAATGCACCCTTTTGGCTGTTTCAGAAACCAAATGGTGACTGGCAGCTGACAGTGGATTACTGTGCTGTCAACAAGGCATCAACAATCCCTTCCTGTGGCAGTCCCATCTATCTTGAACCTGAATTTTCCCATTGAGTGTGATTCCCATCCCTGGCTGGGAGCCACTGATGCTAAAGGTGTGTCTTTCATGATTCCTTTGCAGCCCAAAGACTGCAAGTAGTCTGTGTTCACTGCAAATCCATTCAATATACATTTACTCATCTTCCTAGGGATTTATTCCTAGACCTATAAGTGCACATGCCGTATTACCAAGCTTTTGTAACCCTTCAGGGGTGTGCATTGGTGATAAATTGATTACATCCTTGATGATAGTCCAGACTCTTCTGGATAGTCCATTGCTCTTCTGCAATGAACATCATGATCACATTTTTAGTATCTTGATGTTGTCATTCCAGAGGGTAAGTGGCAAATGCCTGCCAGTTGTATGTCCCCTCCCAGCATCTTGTGCACCCCTGACCTACTGGCCTTGGGGAATCTTCAATCAATACCTTAGGGTAACAATTTCCAGAGTTTAGAAAGAGAATTTATTTTAAATGGGGTTCAGCTCAGTGTGCTAGTTTTGTTTTACTGAAGGCAGTAATCTCTTAAATCGATTACACTTTGAAACTGCACATTCAGACAGAGCAAGTCTGTAAAAGGTCAAACAGAACTGTTCTTGCAATCAGTTTTCAATAGTTTGCAGAGTTTCAGATATGTTTTGGCATTTGCAACTTTACAAAGTGTATATCTACTTGTGTATCTTCAATGAACCTAAAGACAGCTTACATTTATCTTTGGTTTAGGATGCAGCTCGAATTTGATCTAGTTATTACTGAAGCAAATTTTTTGTTATTTTGCTTTATTATCTAGAGAATATAACCATCTGGGGTACCCCGCAAAAAGCAAGGTAGCACCAGAACCTTCCAAATTGTGGTGGGGTAGCCTTATCATCACAGCACATTACCAAAGTTAATAAACTTTTCTGTAAGCAGCATTAATTATCCATGTTTGAATGACATTCCTTTCAGTAACACCAACTTCTGATAGCATATTCAACACTACCATTAATATCTCGGCATAGCATTATGCTTCTTTGTGTGGCTATACCCAAATGTGAGTCTGTACCAATGAAAGTAATGTGGACATCTGCATTCAGCTATTTTCTTGCCAGGACACTTTGCAGTGGCATTAAAGAACACAGCGTACTTTAAGATTATATATTGCTGGCAAAGAAACCTGACATCACCAATCCTGTTTCTGACACAACTTATTTGTCTGCAAATGTCAGCCTATACCAAGACCCATTTGAAGAGATTAATGGCCATGGGAGTCTGCAATAATACTGGCTTATGAAATGCACTTCATCAGGCTGTATCATAGCTCAGCTCCTTCCTCTATGGATTGTCTTGGTCAGAACTAAAATCTTAATAGCAGGCTGATGACACACCTGCCAACATGAAATATACTTACAGAAAGACATTCCAGAGACTGTTCTTTAAAGACACAACTCATGCTGTTGGACCTGAAGATGGTAAAGAATATGTCTGTGAGGGCAGAGTGTCTTACTTATTCTGTAAATAATTCATTCACCATGGCCACAAAACTGATTTAATTTCCAGACTATTCTTAAATATTTCATATCTTAGGAGACCAAGAAAGAGAATACATAGAACACTTTGCCAACTCCTTCCAGTTGTGCACTGAATCCCTTTGCTATGAATATTTTTACAAAGTCCTCTGAAGGCAGAACAGATCCCACAAATTCAGATTATGAGATGAATTCAAATAATGGTCTTTTGACAGTACATCTGTGGTGGTTAGAGGATTTTCAGAGAGCTCACTGTGCTCCTGGATCACTTCTCTTAGCCTACAACTTGCCTGGTACAAAGTTGACACTATTCCTCTCAGAGAGGCCAAAGTTCACTGATGGCTGTAGGATTTGTTACGTTTGCTGCTTTCCAGTCAAGTATGGAAAGTATGGCACCCTTAGGGCCTTTTGCAGAGAGGTGTAGCTGTCCTAATCTCAGCTGGAGAGGTGAGCTGAGCAGCTGCTCTGCCCTCCAGCACTGTTTCCCCGGAGGGACTTTGTGGGCTAAAAGAACGTGAGGATATGGTTCAGGATAAAGTCAGTAGTGCTATCTTTATTACATGCAGGTTGAGGATCTTAAAAACTCTCAGTATTAGAGCAGCTTTACTGCTATTTATTCTGTTGCAGTAGTAGTTGTATAATTTCAATAGCAGCAAGAACTAATGTTGATGGGTTTTTAAAATTCTTTCCTAGGTTATTAACTGTGAAATTTTAGAGATTATTTTCTCAGTAATAATTCTTCATTTTAGGTGTGTCTGTTTCACTGTACATTAACCATTTACCTGTGTGGCACTGGGCAGAGTTTGAATTTCTAGAATATCTTCCTCTGCAATGGAAAAGAGGCGGATAAATTCAGACTAATATTTTCCCATTACATCACAGGAAGTAATTACATCACTTCTCTTATGTCTCTAAGCAAGAATGGACAATCTCAAGTTTGATTATCAATTTGGTTTCTTATTTTTCTAGAAGTTATTCTCAGCTTCAGTACAGAATGTGCATATGCTTAGCCAATTCCACACTACTGAAACACCTCTACTAGGACATCTGTCAGGCCTTTCACACTAAAAAGTCAGTCACTTTTACAGAGTTTCCAGCATGACATTGAGAACAAACATACACAGCATCACACAGATGAAAATTTATGTGTCCTTCCATGAAGGCCAATTATTTGTTAAGGCATTTCTTACTGAGTGTCTCAGGTCAGAGCAGATCCTGCTGTCCTGTAGAGCAGCCAGGGCACCCTGTAGTCAACAGCACCTTCTCTTCTGCACCCACTGGGGTGCTGGTCCACTGAGGGCACTCGAAGCACTGAACCTAGGGGTCACCATTCAAAAAGGTTAGAAATTTTCTGAAATTACTTCTATTCTGTTTTCTTTTTTCTTTTTTCCTTTTTCTTCTTTCTTCCTTTTTCTTTTTTCCTCTTTTTTCCTTATTCTTTTTTTCTTTTCTTTTTTATTTTTCTTTTTTTTCCTGACTCACACGTTTTCTCCACACGTGGCAGAATCATAGGAAAACGGAAGTGCCTTTCCCATTCCAGAACCACCTAAATTTGAGGAATTGGTGGTGGTGTTCTGGATGGCACTCAAGATAATCTGCTCCATGAGCTTCCCTGTCACTGAGGTCACACTGAGAGGCCTGTAGTTCCCCAGATCCTTCCTGCCCTTTGTGTGAAAGGGCATCACATTAGTTAACAAGCAGTCAGCTGAGACATCCCCAGTTAGCCTGGGTTGCTGATAAATGACTGAAGCAAGCTCTTCCTCCAACTCCTTCAGTACCCTTGGGTGGATCCCATCTGGCCTCACAGATTGTGTCTAAGTGGAGTAGCAGGTCACCGGCCATTCCCTTTGGTTTATTTGGCTTTATTTCCTGCTTCTCATCCCTGTCTTTCAGCTCAGGGGGTTGAGTACTCAGAGTACAGCTGGTCCTACTCTTACAGACTGAACCAAAGAAGGCATTAAGTACCTCAGTCTTTTGCTCATCCTTTGCCACTATATTTCCCCCCACACCCAATAATGGATGAAGACTCTCCTTAGCCCACATTTTGTTGCTGAGGTATTTATTGAATTTCTTGTATTATTTTTCTTTTACAACAGCAGCCAGATTAAGTTCTAGCTGGGCTTTGGGCCTCCTAATTTTCACATGCATAACTTCAGAATATCCATCCTCCTGAATTGCCTGCCCCTTCTTCCAAAGGTCATAGACTCATTTTTCTTCTTGAGTTCCAGCCAAAGCTGGAACCCCTTTCTCTGGGAAGTCTTGTGCCTCCTTGGGACACGGGTTAAAGATGTTAAGGAAAAGGTTCCTACCCTGAAAGGGTACTCAGGTTATCAGCCATTATGGATTTTGCAGGTGGGCACCAATTAAGTTTCAACAAGAGGTCCAGGAACAATCAGGAGAGACTTCAAGGGCCTTGGGATGACTGGCTATGGGATCAGGAGCAAAAGTGGTGTTCTCCTCTATCCTTCCAGCTGCAGGGATGATGAAGGAAGAAAAAGGAAGGACCATTAGATACTTCTGAGCCTGGTGTCACGGTAGAATTTCGCAGGGTTTGATCATTTTGCATGACTGGTCATAGATGGATTTCACCTGTCTCAAAGTGGAAGAAGGATCCCTGCACAGAAGTTAGCAGAGCTTGTGTGTCAAGGTGCCCAAACCCTGGCAACATGTAGGTACTAAGCCTTTGCTCAAAGCTGTGTCCTGGTGCCTGTTGCAGCAGCTGAACCAGCAGCTGTGGGGGCCAAAGGGCCCAGGTACAGAAGAAGCCTGCTGGTGGGCCAACTTCAAAATCTAAGATCACCCCTTAACTCACAGTGAGAAAAGCTTCTCCCATCAGGCTTGGTGGATCTAGGTAGATTTGGTCTGTCTGGTTGGCCAGTTGACAGATGCCGCTTGTATCCTTTAAAAGGATGTAATCCAATCCCCACTCCACCCCCTCCTTCTCCCCATTGGTTGTTGTTGTGTTACCCCGCCTCCCTTCTGTACCCCTTTTTAAGTGTGTCCCGGCCAGAAGCCACTCCTCTTCATCCCTGGAATCCTTGGTTGTGGTTTAGCAGTAAACCCCTCGGAACTCTCTACGGGGGCCGCCTCCTGACTCTTTGCTTCTGGTGCCGCCTGAGCTGTTCAGCTCAGTGTGAGCGTGTGCTGCGTGTTTCCACCGCACGGGTGACAGAGCCGGCTTGTGAGTGTGCAAAATAGCACTTCCAGGGGTTCCTCGTGAGGAATGCCTCAGGAATAACGCAGCAGCTTCTCCACCGAACACTCCACACAGCGATAGGAGCCAGCTGAGCACATCTCTTGGATGGACATAGGAGTCCTGGCATCTGCTCTTGTGACATGCGAAACAGTCCTGGAAAGAACAAATTCTAGTGGAAGACCCCACTTCCACTAAAATTTCTTCCTTCCAGGAATGTTTTCTAGTCACTGCTAGATAAGAAGGAGATTGACTCATATTCTTTTGTCTTTTGTTTATATGCTCGTTAAAAACTTTGAAAAGCCTTAGTGTTGTTATGTGATGGATTGAAAACAAATTATGAGTTCTGAAAAATTTTCAGAAAACAGAATGCATATTTTCCCAGGAGCACTTTTATGAAAGCCTTAATACAGATAACTGTTTACTTTGAGTTTTATGTCTTATCACAGATATTTTTTTCCCCACAGGAGTGATGACAAGAATTGTAAACTTGCAGTTGCTAGTAATGGAATAATTCCTGCTTTTGCTCTTATTGATATTACCAAATTATTACACACATGGTCTTTATGGACAATGCTCTGTGCTGCTGAGCTTCACAGACCAGTGTGAACTTACTAATATCAGTGCAGTTAAACTGGTACTTACCTTTTCTAATGGCTTTCAGTAATGTTTCCTTCTGTTCACACCAATCATTGCCACCAAGAAGGAACATAATCAAAGTAATTGGATGAAGCACAACATATAATCACAAAAGATATATTTTGCACATAGCAAAAATACAAAGGTTTAATTTTCACTTTTAAACTACAATGTTAATATTTGCCATTGTTCTAGTTTAAAACCCAGCAGGAAAATTAAACCCACTCAAGCTGCCCCCTTTCCCCACCCCCTCCCAATAGTGGAGGAAAACACTAGGAGATATTATAAGTGGAATAACAATTTGCTGAAAACTTACAATGACCACAACAATATGTCCTGGGTTACAATGTATTCTATTACCATGAGCTGTTGAGACCAGGTGTGCTGATGCTCCTTGCCTCCTCCCTCTGGACTATCTCCTGTTAATGGGCCCATCAGTGCCTTGCCCCATGACTCACCATCCCATTGTGAGATGCTCCTCCCAGGGGGAAGGGGCCAAGCATTCCCACCTGGATAAAATCTGGGCTTTGGAACAACACCGGCAGCCTTACCTGCTGAGATCCCAGAGGACAAGGACTACACCACCACTGGATTTTTTGGAGGAGGACCAGACTTCTTTTCTACAAGATCACCACTTCAACAGAACCATTTCAGAGAGGACTGCAGCTACCACTACATCTGACTGCTACCAACACCCTGCCTGGCAGGGTGCCAGGTTGTACCCCTGACTCTGTCAGGCTTTTAAACAAGTTTCTCTGTATTATTGTTTTCTTATATATATATATATATACATATATTAGTAAAAACTGTTATTCCCATGTCCTCATATCTTTGCCTGAAAGCCCCTTAATTTCAAATTTATAATAATTCAGAGGGAAGGGGGTTGTATTTTCCATTCCAAGGGGGGCTCCTGCCTTCATTAGCAGACACCTGTCTTGCAAACCAAGACACAATATTAATAAAAGAGTGTATAAAAGAGAGAGTGTTTTACCCACAAAAGGTTGTTCACCATGGAACGAGCAAAAATGCTTCCCGAAGATGGCACCAGAGTGGTTTCCCAGAAAAAGGCAAAAAGCTAACTTGGCCTATGCCACGCTGGACTGCGTGGTTCTTCCCATGTTACCCAGCAGCACACATGCAGCATGCTGGAGAGGCTCCCGTGACTCGATCTCCTCCCCCCCAGGCCTGGAAACAATGGAAAACAGGGACAACCCAAAACCTGGAAAACTAGTTCGTCCGAATGACTTGTGCTGCCAAGATGCTGACTCTGGCAGAGGTGGCAGTCACAGATCAGGCTCTTTCTCTGTCAGGGGCTGGGTGGTGGCAGGTTTGCAGGTGCAGGAGCAAATGAAATCTCCTCTTAGCACCTAATTTGTATTCATCAGGCTGTGTGGAACAAATTTGGGATTTCAGTCCCTTTTTAGGTGCACAGGACTTTGAGCCTGCAAAACTAGGGATCACTGCTTACATTTGAATCACTCTCACCCTTCCACATCTTGAACTGCTGAATATCCAATGCTGGGCCACTGACAGCAGCAGGATGGATTATAAATTAAGTCTTCCCACCCACAGTGAATCACACACCCCCATGCATGCCAGGGAGGAATGTGAGGGAAAGCATGTGTTTCCACAGCACAGGATTACCTTTAACACTTGAGCTGCAAAAGCAGCCTCACTGACTTTGTTCTTTCTGGGACATCACAGATTTGCCAACCAAATGCACAGACAAATGGCATCCCAACATATGAAACTGGCTCTGTGCTATGCTGCAAATTCATAAATTGTATTTTGGGGACCAAAAGACTGTGTTTCAAACAGGCTGTTGTGAGCACTCCTCCCAGACCACGCGCAACCCACGGTGAAGTTTGGAGTGCAGGATCCCAACCTGGAGCTCCCCAGGCAGTGCATGTTCCCAGAGAGTGCTGCTTTCCGGGGCTGACACTTTTCCATCAGTGTTAACTTCACTGCAGAACAAAATAATCTCCACCCCAAAGCATGGCGAGTGGGTTAGCTGTCCTTTGCAGAACCTACATACAATCTCTTGCATTCAGCAAGCGAAGGAAGTGATGGGCAGCACACCAGTTATAGCTATAGCTGGGTCACTGCATCTGAGGGGAGACAAGATAAACCCAGATGATCACTTTTTACTTAGAGCCTTCTTTATCCCTTATCTCCTCTGAATCATCTTCTACACTGTGTAGAGACAGACAGTAAAACTAAAGTACGGAAAAAAAACAATTTAATGGAATTTTTATGTTGAATAATTCCATTATTGTTCAGGATTTGTAGATTCGTCTTTTTGTATATAATTATTCATAGGAAATCAAGAAGTAGAGTTCAAATTTTTTCAATCTTGTATTATTTTCACTCATAAATTTATTGCATTTCTTTGGCTAAATGCAAGTAATATCAGTATTACATTTAATAATTTTTTTTCTGTATGGTCAGAATGTACCTTCAACCATCTAGAGTCTGATAATATAATAGGTTTTTCCACTATAAATTCTGTGATCCTTTAGGATGGCAAGGGAATTGGATAACTTCCTGAGTCCAAGATATAATATATTTTGTGCCTAAGGTAACACAGGCCTAAATAGAATGAATAAAATTTTATCATTACTCAAATGACAAATTATATCATATCCCCAGAATATTTTAGTGCTTGTTTTTCATCTTTCATTTCTGTGTAATTCTTGACCCTTTGCAGTCAGATTTGTCAAATGAGCAATATTTTAGAAAAATGGATGAAAATCTGAGAAGAAGGTAAGATGCATTAATGATTATAATGGTGCTAAGAAGCCATATATCTGGAGCAACTGAGATTAATTATGAGTAAATCTTGTGCCATGTTCATCATGGCACAAAATTTAAATAAGCAACATATTTCAAGCACAAAAACTTTAAAAATAAGTTAACCAAGTTAAATCTATATTAATTGAAATCTGCCTTCATGCAGGCATTGGTAACAGTGTTAGACAAGATGAAATGTGCAGTCCCAGGCACGTACAGAAATGGCCAGATGTGACTCCAAACAGGCAGCTATACAGTGGAATCTTTGAGTTCCAACAGCTGTGGTGCAGCTGATGGACCCTGAAATCCATTTAAATTGTCCTGAAGGTATTTAAACTCCTTTGAATTTCCCAGTTTGACACAGTTGTTACAGATTGAAACAAGCCCCAAATGGTTTTTTATTTACATCCACTTCTACAAAGAATACACTATTTTATTAATAAGGATCATCACAGTGAGACTGGCAAATTTTCATCGACTTGATCTGGCCCAAGAAACCTCTTCTTGCTAAAGAGTATATTCTTATAACTGTAGCAAAGCAGATAATTTTTGTGAGAAGTACCACTACCACCCTATAAATATGAAGGTTTTGGCTTCTAATGCCAGGTTTCACAAGACTGAGATATTGATGATGGTCTTCATTTTCTGGAAAGATCTAATACTTCAGTAGTACTAGTATTTCAAAACAGTGAAAGGGCTTTGTTGTAAAATTCAGTAGCTGGATAGCACTTTGTAATATTCAACTGGAAAAATCACAATCATTTTTCATTATTATGGAAAATGAGAAATGAAAAATTCATCATTAGCTGTACATGAAGTGATATAGTGTTAAAGACTGAAAGAGAAAATGATGATTCTCTATTGCATGAAGTTACAGGAAAAATCCATTTCACTGGATTAGATAATAGTTCCCAAGCTTTTTGAAATAAGATATTAAAATACCTCTGACAGCAATTGAAATGTAATTTGTCTTAATTAGAAGTTGTTCTGTTTATGTGTATGCTTCATGTTAAGTTCATCAACATCCTCATTAGACAGGTTTTGTTGTTGAGGTGTTTTGGTGGTGGTGTTTTTTTCTTCCTGGTACACTGGTCCTAAATTAAGGACTGTAGTTATGAGGCAGGGTTAGTGCACAGAGTGAGACTATAATTTCCAGTGCAAGTTTCATCTTTCACTTTCTTCTTGACAGGTGAAAAAACTGAATGCATGGAATGCAAGATTATGTATTTATCAAGTTCACAGATGAACTGACTGGGAAATGCCATAAAGCAAATATATGTATGGAAATATATGGAGCTTAGACTGATTTATCATAAATTACAATCAAATGTATTAGTCTAAAAGAGTGGAGTTGACTAAGAATAGCAAAGCATGCAGAAATACATGCTTTCCTGTAAAAGAAGAACTTGGAAGGCAGCTCCTCAAAACTATTCCTGACAGGACTGAGTAATGTAAATATCATACAGTGCAAAACCCAAAAAAGTAATCTTGAGTTGTCTTTGAAAAGGCATAACTTCAAAACAGAAGAAGAAAGTTTACCTCTGCGTATAGTCCTTGGCCTGGTTGTCTTTGAAGACAGAACCTTGGAGGCAGGCTGACAATCAGGTCAGACTGTTGTAAGAGAACTGGCTTCTGGGCATAACAGTTCTGAACACCGTGATTGAAACTCATGCTAGTTGATGTTTAATGTGAAATCTTATTTGGGAGGAGGGGATGTAAATTAATACAACCTGAAGAAAAATAGCCTGGAAAGGATGAACTCGGTGGAAAGGAAAAGCTGCACTGCTCTGAGAGACTCTGAGGTTACGGTGAATCTCTTAATTCCTCTGTGTTGATAATTCCCTTTCAGATAGCTTTACTCACAGCCTTTCTTCACAATCTGTGTTGCATACCTTTTGACAGTTCAGTGGTCCTCATGGCCTTCTTAATTTCCGGTTGCATTCTGGACATTAGTATTTTTCTAATAGAGAGAAATACTACATTTTATATTCTCTCTGTCAACCTGCTGTTCTACATTTAACCAATAATGCACATCCATGTTAACTTTTTTGTGTGCTTTATGATCCATGTCATCACAGAATAATATAATTTGCCTGTAAATTGTAGTTAAAATAAGCTCTAGTGTCAGTGTGATCCAGGTTTCCCTCTACTCTACTCTAGTCATCTTCTACTCTACTCTAGTCATCTTCTAAGCAAGGCAGTGTTTCCAAATGCAAATGCCACTGGAGCCAGAGCAGTGCCGTGGGGGGCAATTCACTGTGCAGGGTAGTTCTATGAAGCTTAATTTTCTGCTACGTAAACTGGTCAGTTAAATGCAGTATTAATTCTGTGCTGTAATCTGGACCCGTATCTTGGATACAAGAAGAAGTTTTGCATGTGGGAGAGCTCTGGATCAGTCCAACAACTGACATGAACTGAAAGATGCTCATTGTGTATTTGTATGCTCTGTTCTGAGATGAAAATATCTGATATGTACTTTATGCCCACTTGTTTCTGGATTGGACAGGGTACTCTTCACCTAACAAGTTCTTCTCAGCTGTCTGGCATGTATGTGGTCCAAATGTTTCCACCACTTCCCAGCTATACCATAGGGACAGGCAGTGAAAAGATGAAGCGATCATAAAGGTTGAAAAAGGGCTGGATTATGACCTGATTTATTACACTGTATTGGCTGCTGTAAAGGCTAATAAAACGTGAAAGAAAGAAGGTCATTGTTCATCAGGGTAACATCCTTAATACGGAGGTTGAGAAGAAGTCCTCATGCCTTAGTACAGTTTATTCCATATCTCTTTATTGCCTGACAAAGGACATTGGATTGCATATGGTCTGATCTGGTATCTCCATTCCTCTGTAACAGATTAAGCTAAATAGCCTCAATCCTACCTATGTCAGCAAGGGAAGAACTGAAGGGGTTTTTTTTCACAGCTGGTAGTCTGAAGAGCTGTAACAAATACTGGATGCCTCTCCTCACTGATTGTCATACTATTGTCTCATTATCTTCCTTCATAAGTGAATGCCTGTTTGTGATGAGGAGGTTTCACCAGCTGCAGTAACATGCTTTTTTTACCCCAAAGAGCTGCATGCTCCTTTGGTTGGAGCTGTGTTTTGATGGAGAGTAGGTGTAAGGCACTATGGATTGGCTTCTTCTGGGTAAATTAAAGTTTCAGCCTCCAACCTGGATTTACACATCAGCATACATTGAAGAAGTGTGTTGAGTAGCATAATCTGATTGGTGAGCCCTTTGTTCCTTCCAGGAAGCTAGTATTGGCTCCTGGCTCTGACCAGAAAAGCATGGTGCCCACAAATCTGTTTTCAAAATCTGTAATTTTGAGATCTGATCTTTGGCAAAACACTTTCCAATTACAGGGTTGTTGGATATCCTAAATCCTTAAAAAAACTTCTACAAGGAGACTGCCAGATAAAAGTAGGTGAAATCAGTATTTTTACTGCAGTTTTAAAGTAGTTCTAAAATTTTATTACTTTATTTAAGGCCCCAAGCTAAAAGAAGATTTATCAGTCTGCAGTAAGCAGCATCCTCTCATAAGAGCTCAGCAGTAAGCAGACAGCAAGCTGCATTACTTGAATGAAAAAGTGAAGTGTCATATAAGCTCTACTCTATTGGAAATGGATTAAAACAGAGCCTGTGGCCTTCTCACTAAATCACAAAAGAGACTTACTACTGTGAATGCTATTTTTCCCAATTTTTCAAAGGAATTTTCCTACTAAGAATTTTGATTTCTTTCTTTTTCCACGCAGCTCACCTCTGGATAAAGCAAGTATGTCTCCAAGGGGCAGAAAGACTCAGGAAATACAAAGAGCTCTTGCTTGTGTTCAGTGCTCAGGGGTCAAGAAGGCTCTGCTCCCCTTAAGAGTAGTGGTGCCTGCTGAGTATTCTTCCTTGCAGAGAGAAAGCTAAGGGAGGAATGGCACAATTTGTCCCCTCTCTCACCAGCAAGATGAAGCCTCTGAAGAGGGTCTACAGTTCTGCAGTTGGTTCTGCTAATGCAGCACTTGGAAGAGGAAGTAACTTTTGGAAACATTTATAAGCCTCTAAATGTGGTCATCAACAGGTGAAATGTAGCAGATTCAGCACTTCCCAACTTGCCAGCAAGCACCAATGAAGACATCTGAGCATCTGTATTTTAAAAGGCTTTTTTGAACTCTAATTGTTTCCAAACAAAACCCCGGAATCCCCCTGTGATGTGTCTTTACTGGTGATTTAAGGGATGCTGCCTAACTTGGCATGGACACGGAGGTGGAAAAACACTTCATGTTTTACCAGCAGAAGGGTGAGACAGCACAGAGAAGTATGAAGTCAGGAAATACCTGCAGCCAGATCTGCAATGAATGCCCCATCATGGTACTAATTAAAGCACAAACTCAATCAAAATGCAAAGTTCAGAGAAGATGTGGTTACAGATTTGTGTGTTCTTCCACAAGAAAGAAACATGCTTGACAGCATTTGTCTTACGTACTCTGTTTAGGGCATTTTACTGTTTAGCTGCAAAACTAGCAGGTAGTGAAGACATGTATTAATTTTCTGCATATGGAATGCACCAGACTTTACTGATCTGGCTGGTTCTGCTTCAGATAGCTAGATTTTGTTAGGGTTTTTTAGTCAACATGATTTTATCTTGAGCTGAACAAAAAAGTGGAGATAACTTGGAACATAATTATTTCTCATAGCTCTTCTTATTTCCTATTTATTATAGCTTTTATACTTTTTCAGGGCCAGGATGGTATTTTATCTGTGGCCCAGCAGTCTAAATTTCCAACTAAATGAAAAAAAATTATAAATATTTTTTTCTGTATGGAAAAAAAATAAGAGCAATATTCTCTACTGAAAATCAAACTGCTTTTTAAATCTCGGAGGTGAAACAGACTTTTCCTTCATTTTCATTTTTGTTCTGAGTTTGTTTCATCCTGCAGCTGAGATTTTTTCTTGATAAAAGCTTAATTGAAAACACTGAATTCCAGAGAAAGTCCAGCTTTTGAGGTGAATCATAGTCAAGCTCTAAAAATATTGACAGTTCAATTCTGATTTTGATTTTAATCATATGTTTTCTCTGTATTTCGCTAGTGAACCATGTCAGCATGTATTGATTTACATGTAAAAAGGAAAAGTACTGATTCACAGTAAAGGTCAGCTGTGCTGAAACAGATCTCACTGGTATGCAAAACTGATAGCTACTGTGACTAGATTTTTGCAGATTTTATAGGGTAAAGAACACTGGGGGGAACATTTATGTAATCTACTGGGTGTTGCCCATGATAAATGAGCAAAAGCTAAAAATCAAGACAAATTGGTCATCTACTAGACACCAGAGCTACCTCTTAGTTATAGAATAAAATATTACAAAATCTATTTAAAAACTCCTAAAAGTGATCAAGAAAAAGCAATGTTAAAACGGAGATATTTCTTTATGTGCCAAGGACTGCTCTGAGGGACAAGGGAGGAGCAGAACTCAACTTAAACAAAACATTCTACACTGTCCTGCTTGACAGTCCTTCCCTAAGCCAGGGATGTGTTGTCTGGGTAGAAGCACAGCCAGCTGGGACACACAGTCAGTTGGAAAGCTGCTCTCAGAGGTTTGCTGTCAAAAAGATGTCTCAAGTGGACTCCCAGGAGAATATGTCCAGAGCTGGTTCTATTTGATATTTCCATTAGCCACCTGGATGATGGAAGGGAATGTATGCTTATGAAATATGCTGACAACTCCAAGGCAGGACGGATGGCAGGTGGTATGTGGGATGGGATCAGAATTCAAAATTATCTTGATGCACTGGAATGGGAGGAGGTTAGAAGTGGGGAGGGAGGGAGAGATGGAGACAGGAGGGAGAGGTGGGGAGAGAGAGAGGCAATAGAGAAACTCTGCATTTAAGGAAGAGAAAGAATGTTAGTAAATACAAAATGGAGACTAAATGGCTAGCTTTTAGCATAGCAGGGAAAGATGTGGAGCAAGAAGTGGATCAGAAACTGGCTGCAGTTCTGCCACGGAAGAGGCAAGTTACCTACTGGGAGCAATTAATGGAAGAAAGAACATAAACTTGAAGGAAGAAATCCATTATTGTTACTCATGTTTTTATCACAGACAGAACTAAGTACATGTGAATGTTGCCTGAAATTATTCAGTTAACTTCTTTCAGGATCTGAGCCAGTCTTTTATACCTGAATCTTCCATATGGAAATGCACCAATAAAATAATTTGCAGCTTTGTCTTTATGCTCAGTCCTGTAGCAGTGATGCTGCTAGCTTTTAAGAATTAGTTGGCTTCCATTTCAGAGTCTGGTTTTCAAGAGTTTATGTAACTTGGAAATACAAAGAGAAAGTAACGCCAAGGGTAAATAAGAGCTAGTTATCCTGGCATACTTCTCTTTAATTTTTGAATCTTTCATTCTTTCCCACCCCCACACCTGGCACTGTCAGTACTTTGCTTTCTTGCAGCTGCATAATTACTTCACTTATACTTTCTATTTATAAAAAAAAAAAAGAGAACCAAAAAACCCCAAACCAAAACTCTGCAGTAAAACCCCTTAGATATTGTGATTCAACATGCTTCAAAATAAGATGGTAAATATTTATAGCTAGCTCAGACATGGGGGAATACTGCTTGATTCCCTTCAGTACTTGCATCAAGGAGAATGTAGCTCTGCTTTCAATATGAAAATGATTGGTTTGTTATTTCTTTTCCCAGAAAGAGACATTTTGAAATCTTCTCAGTCTCCCATCAATCTCTGGGTGCTACTTATCTTGGCTTTGTCATTCAGAAACTTAAGTCTATGTATACTTGATAGTGACATTCATATTCATTGTGACAGCTGAGGAAAAAATCACTATACAGCTAAGTCAGTTTATTCACTGTACCCTTAAAAAAGTATAAAGCAACATTTATAACCTTCATTCCTTCTCTTGTCTACATAAATGAGCCCTAGAGACAACTATTAATATAGGACAGGTAAAGAATCCTTCTTTTCAGCATTTTAACTCTGAACAGAAGAAATTTCATCTCCATCTATTATCCCATGTGTGTCTACATACAGAAGCTGAGAGGTCAGCATGCCTGAGTGAGTATGCATATAATGAGTGATACACATTACCATCCTTTTTGTACAGAAATGTAAAAACTTAGTTAACATATAAAGAACTTAAATATTTAAGCGTCTTTCAGCATGGCACTGTGCTTGAAGTATGCATAACTTTATTCTGTGTTGTTTGTTCTTGAATATTTACCAGTGTGCAAAAGTGGTAGCAGTTGAGGTACAACTAGATATTATTGACCATTCTATTAGCTGAGAAGAATCAACATCTCTGGTAAGACAGAACACAAGTACCTGTATAATTCTGTCTGAACCTTAATAATCTCTTCCCCAAATTCACAGTTCCTTCCTACTTTCCAAAGCAACCAAAAGTAGAGATGATATTTAGGAGGTCAAAAAACTTATCCTACTAAAAGGTGGAGAGACTGATAAACAGAAGTCTGAAAGGAAGAACCCTTATAAGAATATTAACCCTCTAAGTAACTCATTTGTCTTCAGGCAGTATCTGGAGACATTCAAACATTAAGTCCTCTTCTAGTAATCTATAAATATGTACAGGTAAGTACTGGCTTCATAGTACTCGAGCAGAGCTACCATACAGTGGGAAATTTTTCACTTTATTCTGTAATAGCTCTTAAAATTTCATTTTATGATTTACAAAAACCTAATCATGCACAGGAGGGCTCATTTTGTACTTCACAAGCACATGGACCAGGCTTCATATATAATGAAGCTTTTGTTGTGGCAAGGCTGCACTTGCACTTACAATTCTTAGAAGAAATGCATGAAAAGTAGATGAGACTGAAAGAAGAATATGCAGTTCCAGCATAGCTCCTCCTTTGCCTCTATTTGTAGCAATATATAATTTTCTATGAAATATCCTTGTGTTTTGATCTATATGTTCATCATTTTGAAGAGAACAGGCAGGCCTAACTTCCCTGTCAGTACCCTGTCCAAACAGATTGAGTGACATTCTTTTAGAGACATAAATATGTGTACAGATTTTGTGGGACACCATCATATTCCTGGGCAAATTACAAGAAAGTGTGATTATGATAACTTTGCTGGATTAACAAAATTCTAGCTCTTTCCTTAAATTCTCCTTCACTTGTCTCCTAATATCCATGCCCAAAATTATGCTGGTTTGCATTAATCATTCTTGACTCGTGGCTGTCAGAATTATCTATAAGAGTTTGTTTTCTTGGCAGGTGTCTTTGAATCATGAATCTGGAAAGATGGCTAAGACATGTTTCTCATTCTTTAATGCACATTATGTGAAAGACCTTTTCAATTTTAGGCAACTTGCTGTCCAAAAGGAAAGAAATTACCTCATCTGTCAGTTGTATATGTTTTGTCTCACAGCATGTTTGCCTCAAGCCCAGCAGTGGTAGATGTATGTACAATGTCACCACAAGGATGACTTCACAGCATTTGTTCTGACTTTTCCAGAAGGTCTTGAGAAGGATGGTGCATTATTCCCACTCAGTTTAATGGGTGATAAAGATGAGGAAACCCGGTCTACATCACCATTGTGAATATGCAATGGAAAGTGCCCCATGCTGAGTATGTTGGTCTTACATATGTAAACAACGGGTCTTTCTTGACTTGAATTGTTGTTTTTGTTGTCCATCAATAATAATTATCCCTTCAGTCTCTTTTTCTGTCAGTGCCCACTTAAATGGAAATGGTATTCTCCATGAAAATCACGGAGAGTTTAAGGCATATTATTTCATTACTCTGCTGTATATTCCCTAGAGGGTCCAAGTGGGCACTGATATAAAGATGAATTCTTCTGGAGCCATTTTCTCAGTCTTGAGCATAAGGTGTCTGATGGCCTAGAGATAAGCTGACTCAAAATTTTGCAGTTATGGAAATTTCTGTAAATCCACTGACCTACATGGATTTATGTACTTGTATATTAACTGTGACTGTATATGATGTGCAGAGCTGTTTTTCCCTTGTGATTCAGTTTTAAATTCACTGTCTTCTGTAGTTCTTCATTCCTTTCTTCTATGTACACTGCAGACAATAGCAAAATTTCTTGTCTTCATCCTTGTTTTCTGCACAAGCATTATCCACAGGAGGCTGAACACAGGGAGCTGTACCAGACTAACACTACACTCAGATTTGCTCATGACTACTTGAAACGTCAGAGAAATTACAATAGAGAAAAGCAAGCAGTGAGAACTTTTGTGTTACAACCTCACCAAAGCCTAGGCAGGAATTCATGCAACACTCAGGAGTTAAGATTGCTGTTTTAAATGCTCAGTTGACAGATCTCACTTTAGGTGTGTACAGAACAAGAGTTATGGTACTGTAAAAGTCTTGGTACTTCTCTCTGCCAGACTGAGCTTCATCCAGGCTCCCCATTGCAAATAAATTAATTCTCCAGTAAAAGTAAGAGGTCTCAATACAACTGAAAGGATGCTACTTGGAATTAGTTTTTGTCCTATTTGGATTCAGGGTACGGATTGTTTTACCAAACTAGGATCTACTGCTTTCTGTGCTATTAATAAGTGACAACAGTTAATGTTTGATAGACCAGTTAATATCTGATAGACTGCTGAAAATAAATCATAAAGTTTTATAGCTAGAAAGTCTTTACCCAAGATGCTCTCTGAATTATTAAACAAAATTCAATAAAATACAAATAAATTACAAAAAATATCACTTGGGAAAACAGCCTTTTAAAAACTTAAGAGTGAAATCTATGAACAAGGCTATTTAAGAATCTTGTCTATCTCAACTGAATTTGGGTTTTATTGTGTTTGAGGGAAACAGAAGCTAAACAATTGCAACAATATTAAGTGAGTCTTCAGAATCCATTCTGCTTTGGTTTATAACTACCAAGGAAAATGCAAAAATATCTAATGGGAGAGACTACCTGCAGCATTTTCAGCTTCTCTGTGTAGGCAGCACAGACCATCATAGTAGAACAACTCTTTCAGCTTACTGATTCACAGTAAATGTTAGTTGTGTGGACACAGATCTCACTGGCATGCAAAACTGATAGTTATTGTGACTAGATTTTAGCAGATTTTATAAGGTAAAGAACATTGGGGGGAACATTATGTAATCTACTGGGTGTTGCCCATGATAAATGAGCAAATGGCTAAATGCTAAAAGTCAGGACAAGCTGGTCATCTACCAGACACCAGAAATACAGAGAATAAAATATTAAAAAATCTAAATGTATGTTTAACCATCCAGAATAACAAAATTTGGACTACTATCCCAGTCCCAGAAGCTTGATTCAAACTCTGCCCTGAATGTCTGATGATTCAGCTTTTTTTTCCCTCTTCATTTCTGCTAGACAAGGTAGGACTGCCTGTTCATTATTCAGCTATTCAGTCTATGCTGAATGTTGTCACTTGTGGTCTTTTACCTCCCCACCTGCATAGAATTTTACCTTTTGAACCATCTCTCAAATCAGAATTGCATTCACACAACAGTAATTGAGAAATTATTCCCACCAAAAGAGGTTATTTATGACTAACAAATCCCATAGCCTGAGGGAAAGTGGGAGTAATGCATATTTAACTTACTGATAAAATGAGCCTTTTTATGTAATGAATTGTTTGAAAGTCAGAATAAAACCAGATTTGAAGATCACTTAGCTTCTAAAGTCAGCTTGTAGGTCCTGAAAAGTGTCAGCTGATCTTAGGAAAGGTCTTTTGCATGTGTGCCACCTATTTTACATGTAAATATGCCTGCATGCATTTTAAATATTTCACTATCTGCATCCCAAAATGCTAAGTAGCAATTAGTAAATTTTGAATAAATTTGAAAGCCTATAGAGATGTTTCCCAGATGTGAACAAGACATGGAGCCTGTGAAATCTGTACCATTTCACATTTAAAACATTCCTTAAACATTCCTTTTATCTTTTCTCTGATACGAATGCCTTGAAGGAGGTGGGAATGAGGAAAATCTATAGACTAGGATTAATTTTTCTACTTGAGTCTGAAGTAGATACTTAAAGATCATTGACAGAAAAAAAGGGCATTCTAATTCTTTCCAGTATTTCCCCCATATCCTATTTACATATTGGAGTCCTGGCTTTGTGCAGGAATAAAGCCTGCCAGTGATAAAACTGATGTAACACCTATGTTATGAAAGGGATTAGGAAATCAACCTGGAAGGCTTCCAGCAGTATCAGATAATCAGGATGCAGCACTTCACACGTGACATTGCAAAATCCAGTTCAGCAGACAGCATACATACAGCTGCAGCAGGGCAGGCAGAGGCTTTTCCTGCCATGTCTACAACAGTGCACAAGATCATTCTAAAAAATGCACTGGGGAGCCTGAGAGTAGCTAAAGCTGCCTCTGTGTGTGTGTTCATTTCAGTCACGTAAGCAGAGATTTTGTCCTGCCTTTTGGTCTCCTCAGATGAGCAGTATATTGATGTTTGCAGCAAGACCCTGCCAATGAGAAGATAGCACAGCTCCTCTGTTAGGTACAAGGCCAGTTTTGCAAGCTTAATACCACTGCTACAGGAGGTCTCCAGCTTCCTTACTGATAGCCCAGTCACATTGGTTCTGGGTCTCTATGCCTCTAGAGTTCCCTAGCGCTACGCATCACGTGCTCATCAGCTGTGTCCTTTGACTCCAGCAGCATTTGTGAAAGGTTGATCATGTAGGATATTGTTTTGGCTGGGATAGAGCTGATGTTCTTCTTAGTAACTGGTGGAGCTGTTTTGGATTTGTCTTGAAAATAGCGTTGATAACAGAGGGATGGTTTTGTTATTGCTGAGCAGCATTAAAACAGAGTCAAGGCTTTTCTGCTTCTCATCTCATCCCAGCAGTTAGGAGGCTAGATGCACGAGAATTTGGGAGGGGTCCTGGCCAGGACAGAGCTGACAGCTGATTTATGGGATATCCCATACCATATAGCGTCATGCTCAGCATGTAAAGCTGATACCTCCTTGGATACCTGCACCCACAGGGATCTGAAGCACAAGAGCGCCAGTGTGTCAGTATTTGACAGGCTGGCACTGTGTTCACGCTGTTCCAGAATGTGTGCTTTGGAATGAGATGTAATACCCTGTGGCATCCAAGAGGAGACAGGCACTAGTCTCACACCTCAGCCTTTGTTGCCATGTAGACTTCTAGCATGCCCTCCCTCCCACCAGAGCTGATGGCAGCTGGTCTCTCACACAGCTGGATGAAAGCTGACTATGTTCTTTGAGACCTGGAGTCCAGCTGAGGTGATGTCATCAAGTCCCCTGGTGTCACGTGCAGACATACGATAGCTTGGTAGCAATAAGGTGTCAAACCAGCTTTGCCTGATGTCTAGGCCAAACTGCCTGGGCTTTTGCCTGATATCTCATATTGAAAGGTTATTCTTGCACCTGATTCTGTCAACTGGATGGTTTCTTCCAGTTTCTAGACTAATTCATGTTCACCTAATTTCAGATTTCTGGTAAAGTTTTACATTTAACTGTAATTTTTCAAACTGATGCTAAGATGGCAACCAAAACGTAGTAGATATTCTCACTGGTCCAGACTTATTTGTGAAGAGCCCATGTGAGTCAGGCTCCACTACCATCTTGATTTAGCTAATTAGTGAAACAAAATTATTTCCATTGCTATTAATTATATCACTGTATTAAGATGCAACTGATCCATAAGGTAAAGCTCATAATTTAATAATTTCTGTGTTAATTATATGAAAGCTGCTTAACAAAGAGCGCTATGAACCCATCATCTTCCTTTTCATTAAAGTTGTCAAGTTAAATTACATCACAAAAACATGATCATTTATAACTCTATGAAATAGCTACACCATCAATCCAAATATCTGATAAAATCAAAATGCTGAAGACATTTTATGTTATTATTTCATTAGACTGGAAACAACATCATTATGCTCTTTCAGCCTAATTGTGTGTTTGGGGGAATCATTGTAATTTCTATTCCTTTTGTTTAAATGTAAAGCCCTAAAACCTGATCAGGAGAATGGTTTCATATGAGAATGATCAGGAGAAGTGTTTCATATGAGGGAAGACTAATAGAAATTGGATTACTTGGGTTGGTAAATGGACGGTTGCAATGAAATATCATCACTGTTTCCACAAGGGAAGTGCAGACAGGGAAAGAGAACAATTTAATGTACTAGACAAAGTTGGCAGAAAAACAAATGTGTGTAGACAGGCTGTTTTTATGGCTAAGAAGGAAATCAGAAGAAAATTTCTAAACTCAAAGCATCAGGGGCTTGAAATAACTTTTCAATCATTGCAATAACTGAAAAAGCCTTACTTTTGAGGTGGAGCTTCAAGAGTTTGTGTAGAAAATTATCTGAGGATGTTGCTAGTGATGGAAGAAGAGTAGACTTGTGTCCTTGGGTATATTTTTCCAGTCCTATGCATTAGGTTATCATATCAAAGCAACCACAGAGATTGGTGATGACCAGAGGAGCAGTAAAGGGCCAAGAAACTCAAGTAATCTGAGCAGGCAGCACACCA
The DNA here is from genome assembly GCA_013399875.1 of Gymnorhina tibicen. Lineage (NCBI taxonomy): Eukaryota > Metazoa > Chordata > Aves > Passeriformes > Artamidae > Gymnorhina > Gymnorhina tibicen. The sequence goes on from VXAZ01008843.1 coordinate 365,984, forward strand.
AATTATCACCAGAAGAGAAGGATCAGGCCGTGGTCCCTTGTTTCAAATATATATACACATATATATATCTATGTAAAACCAGGTCAGAGAAAGAAACCATCTAACCAGAATGCTATGCAGACTAAGAGGGACTTTTGTGCAGGATTCAGTGTGGGATCCATTTTAAGTTGAATGACAATATTTTTTTGGGAGAGAATCTATTTGGAGATGGTACAAAACTTATTATGGGATCTTTAAGGGATGGCTCAATGACAGGACAAAGAAGGGATCAAGATGGACCAGGGAGGACCAGGCAAAGCAAAATGGAGGGGTATACAGGCAGCATGTTAAGTCACCTGTTGCACAGCACACTTGTCTCACTGAGTCCTGTGCATGACTTCTGGGGTCAATCCTGTATTCTTATTAAATTCTATTTCTAACTATCCTCTGTGTGTGTGTGTGTGTGTGTGTGTGTGTTTGTTCTATTTGTGTGAACTGTTAGTGAACTTCAAACTGGGTTAGGGGGCAAATAGGACAAGAGCTTGGAGTGCCATCTCCTGGAGAGAGTTGGGATCAGGAATACTGGATTCAGCTACCTCTAACACCCCATTCCCATATTCCAGTTCACTTACTTCAGTTACTTTTACTACTATTTTATCTTTACTTACTTTGTCTACCTTAGCAGCATTCTTTAAATTCTTCCTTGATTTTAGCAAGCTCAACTTTAAAATTCTATAGCATTCATGGACATAATGTTGAAGATTTTGATGACTTTTTGAGTAGTCTTAGTTTTCCTCATCCTTTCATTCTACTGTCGGTAGAGTGCACTCTACTTCATGAAATGTTGAGAATACTGGACATTGTTTTGGATGAGAAAGATAAAACCCCCCTCTTTCCTTCTGTTACTGGATGCACTTTTCATTTCATTTCATTTATATTACTCTTCTTTTTAGACCTCTGAACATTGTTAATGAGTACATTTTAGGTAATTTCATGCTGTTTCTCATTTAAAATGAACACCACCCCAAGTACATCAATCATCTTGGGTAGCTTTTAGAGAAACTGTTGAGAGGCTTCTGGTTGTAATCCTCAGCATTACAGCTATGCCTAATTGCAGGCACTGGACCTCCAGTATCAAGTCTTTCCTTTCACTGAAGACTCACACATGAAACTTTCATATATTGATGTCAACATAATCACAGGTGTTCTACTTCTGGCAATTTTATTCTAGGTTTATCTCAAAATCTTTTAGTTTTATCTTTAGAGAAGACTCACTGTTCAAGATGTTCAAATAAGTGCAAATGGTGAAAATCCCTTGTTTCAGCAGTACAGTTTGCTTTCCAACTTCTCTAATAAAGTCTTAATCATTGTGGGAAGCACTGAACTGATATAGTTTTTAATATTACATCTGCTTATCTTTGCCTTCCAGAAGGAAACTCAGGGATAGGGTCTCAGCTTGAGAAATCACCTCAACCAACTAATTTGAGTTAGCCAGTTGATTTCAGTCAGTGGAGTAGTTACTGATTTGTGCTTCAACACCGTGCAGACAGAGCTACCTATTGAAAAAAAGGTCATTTTACTCTGATATGTGAAGTCACTTTTCTCTTGCTTCTCTTGTTTCTCTTTCCATATTTCAAAACCACTCCAGTTGGGGAACAATCTTCCTTACAGGAGTCAGTGATCCTCTCCTACAATTTTGTATCTCCTACCTCCACCAGAAATAGCCATTCATTTTATTTTATTTTCACAAGCTGTCATTTTTTATTGAATAACACCACCTTTGATATCCACAATAAATACAAACCTGTGTTTCAAACACAGGAAAAACCCCACATTTAATGAAGACTGGTAAAAGAGTCACTCTCAGCCTGCAGCTGCCAGTTAGAATTTACTCCCACTGAGAATAAGGATAGAAGTCTTTTTAAGCCTGACTTGGAAAACAAAAACATCAGCTTCTTCTTTTTCACAATACGCTAGTAAATCTGAAATACTTTTGAGGGCTTTGGGGCTTCCTTTTTGCATTAGCAACTCAGACTTGTCACTGAGTCTACCATATTTGAAAGCCTATTAATTTTAAGGGAAAAACCTGGAAAACTATAGGCACAGTTATCATGCATTAGCAGAAGCAGTAGTTTCTTTTCAATACCTGGAAAAAAAAAAAACAAGTTCTCCAGGAGGTGCATACAGCACACCAGAATTTGGGCTTTAAACATGCTTCTGTCTCATCCTTGACAACAGAAGTAGCTCCTTTAGGTTCAGGTTTGTTATTTTAGGTGATATTTAACTGTTTAAGTCATAGTCGCAGAAAAAATCCTGTCTCTCTCTTAATGCCTTCTTTCCAGACAGGTCTTTGTTCCAGATACTAAAACTGCCATTTATTAGTTCAAACACTCTTGAAAATTTTATGCTTTCTCATAAAATGTCATTATTTGCCTATTAAGGTGATCACCTTGTGCATCTCACTAATTTTTTGATGCATTCGATATATAACAGCAAAGCTGCCCATCTGTCATCTTACATACAGCACACTTTTAACATTTCTTCTGTTTGTAGCAACTTATTTCCTTAAGCAAATATAAAACCTATACAGTCATTGCATGGTCTTTCCCATGAGTTTAAGTCTCGTGATTGTTTTTATCAAATCTTGAGAATGTGTATTTACATTCTTATGTTGAAAATCAGTATTCTCAAAAAAGAACTATATTAAAGATACCTATTAAAGAGAACAATGGTAATAGAGTTGATGGTCTAATTAGTACCTCGTCCTTCTTTCCATAGTGTTTAGAAATATGGTCAGAAGAGCCACAGACAGATAAAGACAAATGAGACAACAAGATTATGAAGGACACTGAAAATAAATGAACCAGGCTTGTTCTGACAAGGCAAAGCCTGATGTGTAAACTTCAGAGTGATTTACCTTAGAAGGCTGACCAGTTACCATACAGAGTCATGGCATGTGTGGCCATATAATGAGTCTAAATAGTCTAAGATGTGCTTAGGGTATACATCCTACTCGTTAGGGATTTTCCCTACATGTATTTGTATCTCATGTAATAGGAAAGCTGCCTTGCATGTGGTGCAGGTAAAAGCTGGAGAAGAAATAATCACTGGGAAGCAGCCTGCCTCACCCAGTCTGCAGTAATCTCACAGGGCCTGCTGCTGTGAGGTCCTGCCCACACTAAAAATTGGTGTGTAGACAGCACCTCTAGAGGAGGCAGTCGCTCGGATGGAAAGCTTTGGACATTGGAAGAAGACTGTGCAGAAGCAGCACGGCCGGCTGTGTGGGTTGGATACCCTCTGCCAGGCACCAGCACACACCCAGACTGCAGCCAGGACACCAGACAGTCTGGTCAGAGTGTCTCTGCACTGCTCACTTCACAGCCCAACAGAGGATGCCCAAAAGTGGCCTCTCCATTGGAAGAAAAAATAAAAAAATGGCTATGGATTACTGGAGGATTATGTTGAATAAATAGTATTCTTCCAATTTTAAGGCAATTTAGTGGCTACTTAACTTTCTTAAAAAAAGAGAGTATCGCTGACCTTTCCCTTTTGATATATGAGCTCCCTGACCATGTCTGGGCTTCATAAAATTTAATTGCACTATGGACCTCGTTATTATATTACATTTCAGCATTGGTGATTCAAGAATGTGATTTTTCAAGTTGTAAGATCTGTGAGAACAGTATCTTCATCTTGGGGAAGGAAAGAATAGAGAGTAGTTTAATCACACACCTCCAAAGAACCAATTTGAAATTGGTTTTATTTTTCAAAAAGTCTGTAGTTTTTCTGAGTTTTTACTCTACAAACTAATGTAGATTATGTCAGGCTAATTTTATATTGGTGTGTTCAATAGGATGCATCTTTTAATATATATTCATTAAGGATACTAAAACATTGAAAATTTCCTTCTTATAAATGTAGATAAGATGGCTTCATCCTAAGTACTGAATATATTCCTTCTAAAAATGTAGGGAAACAGACTGCACTTAAAATAGGCTTTGGCTCGGCACAGACAAAATGAGGAAGTAGCAAGGGAGAGATTTCTCTTTATTGCAAACTTTTTCCATTAATTATTTGCATGAATATAAATTAGTATTCTGAATGTCATTAAAATAAAATACCTGCAATAGCATTCAGTTGTTATTCTTGGCATTTCCCTCATGCACTCTTACTAAAGCACAGAAGGAGAGAAAAAACACCAGCATTTAGAGGTGATAGATAAAATTTCTGAAGAATTGTCCTTAGATCAAGGCTGGAAGCAAAAGAATGTAATTTTTTTAAGGTTTGTGTGTGTGCGTGTATGTATGTGTGCATGTGTCAACCTGAAACCTTCTTGAAAATTACCAAAATTTTGGGTTCACACAAAACCTTGCAATGATACTTCTTGAAAAACAGTTGCTTTCATTCATTCGTTCATTCATTCATTCATTCATTCATTCCTCATTTGCAAATGAACAAGACTGTTTATTCCAGAAAATCCAGCAATTAATATTGGTTTTATTCCTTCAGGCTGCTCCCCTCATTTTCCCTGAGTACAAATTATATTAACAAACCCCATATTTATTCAGTTAGCATTAGGTACTGCCTAAGATTGTTGATAATTCTTGCAGTGTTTACTGTCTGATTTCCTGCTCCACTGCACATGAGAAGCAGCGCTAACTTTTAAGTCGATGACCCAGCGCAGATGATGTGGTCTACTTGGTATTAAAGTGTTGTTTAAAATACATCCCTAGAGCAAATACTACAAGTAATGTGATTGTTTTTTCTTGTGCTGTGATTGCTCTCAAATTATGTGACCAATACTGAGTATAATAATTTTACAGAGATTAATTTCTCTATTTTTACTGCCACCAACTTTTTTTTGGGTATTGCTAAATTTGCCCATCTAAAACTTAAATTGTAGGATTGAATCACATAAAAGTCAAAAAATAATTTGCTATTAAAATTTATGCAATTACAAGAGAGTTCAGGCATTAAACTCTAACTGTACACAATTTTGTTCTAAACTTAGTAGATGCCAGCAAAGTCTATAAGATGTTCTGACACATTTTTATTTCATTTCCATGCCTATACTTTCGAACAAAAGAGACTAATATAATTTGCTAGCCTTAATTTCTGCTTTAATGCTTGTTTTGAGAAATATATCCTGCCATGAGATAATTGGATATATTTTTAAATAACAGAATTAAGAAAAAAAATTCTAAGTAATGTTGTTCAATGTGTAAATCCCAAACTTGATTAAAGAAGAGACAGAAGAGCCCATTCAATGCCTTCCATCTGTCACCCATTTTGCACCTGCCATTGGCAGACTCAGGAGTATTGCTGAAAGGGGCTCTGTCATATTTCAAACAGCAGGAATCTTCTGGCATTTGGCCATGGACTCACCTTTGTAATGACTGAAAATCCACATGTGGTCCTACTGCCAAGATGGCTCTGCCCATCCCTCTCACTCTGGAGTAGGGGGAAGATTGAGAAGCCTTTTTGTGTCTTCTAGCTAACAGCTGCTGAATGGAAGATACCAAACTGCTATTCAGTATTGTACAAATATCCAGAAGAAAAAACCTGGTGATGCTAGATAGCGGAAAATGAGTCAAGCTGAGAAAAATACTAGAAAATCTACTATATTTTTCCAAAATATAAAATGCCATGCAGGGTGTCTTTTTTGTTAAACACAGTCTTGCTGCTTGTATAAGAACATCTGCAAGGATTTTAATTTGGGCAGAAAGAAGCTCACTTGCTGAACTGATCTTTGACACCACATTCCTCTGATAAGAAATCTTGGCACTTCTACAGAACTTGCAATGTATAAGTTTTATCAAATACTGAAAAATCCTCGACTTAGACTGAAATGAGTAGTACTTCCCTTTGCATTTGAGAACTCCGTACAATTTTCTTTGTAAGAAAGATATTTCAAGTCAGGAAATTTTAAAGCAATTATAACAATTACGTTCATCACCAGACTCTGCCTGACAAATGAGTATGACTGTGGTGACCTCCTCAGTTTCTCCCAGATGCTATCTTTCTCACCACCAGTGCCATTAATCAAAGATGTGACGCACGTATCTCTGTACAAAACTGGAAATGAGTCAGCCACTATAGATCTATGTGACTCCTTGCAGATGCTCAGGCACCACTGAGTCGTGACTTGAGCAACCAACTGCTTCAAAGCTGCATATTATTTGAAGTATTCTTTCACAGAAAAAAATCAGCAGGAACCTTGTTCCTAGTTTAGTTCTATTACATAACGCACTGTCTTGGGTGCCACATATCTATGCTGCACATAGATACTGCAAGCATGGAAAAATGAATATGTGATTTTCCCCTCCCTTTTCCTACTATTTCCAGCTGAGAGAATCATATATGTAAATTTTATATGTCTCTGACCATATTTCAAGCTTTCATTGACTCTTCACTCTCACTGTGATAAGTTTTTATCTTTCAGCATTTTCAATAAAAGCAGATATGTTGTTCATAAAGAAATTGAACAACTGGTTTTTATGGTTACAGCACATAAAGGCCTTAATTAATTCACTGGTCACTAATTATTAATTCACTGGTCAGAAATTCTAATGTAAAAAGTGTTATTAAAGGCTAAAACATTATTCTCAGCCAGCTGACTTTAGCAATCTAACAGTTAAGCTTCCAGTCCAAGATGGGCATTCAGGATCCCTCTACAATCAAAGGTGAGACATCCTACAGAAATTCTGTCATGAGTCAGTCACTAATTCCACCTATTTTAAAATTAAAATAAATGCCCTTGGATTTGATCTCTCTGTTGATTAGCTTTATCAATTAAGTATTCAGTTTTTGGATAGCTAAAATTAGTTGCCATGCATCCTAACTTAAAAATTATGGAATACTCAGCCAATGGTATTCTTAAAAAAGGGGTTTGCCTTGGTTCAGTTACTCCTGCTAAGATGTCCCCATTAAATATTTAGCCCCATTGCTTTAATATAAAACAGCCTTAGACAGATAGCAAAACCATAGATTTTAAAAGCCTGCTGGCAAAAAATTGTTCTTTGTACTCAATGAACAGACATTTCCCAGTTGAGAGTGGCCCTGCATTAAACATCAAATATGTATTTCTGCTCTGAAAAAGAGTAGTACTATTCTCTTCACATGTTTCAGTGATCTATCTGGTGGCAAAGATAGTAAATGTTTAACTTATTTTTACCTTAGACTGACAGGAAGCACAGCTCTTCAAGGCTCACTGAGGATATATGATGTCCAGTTTATCCTTTCACTGAAGTGACTGTAAATATTGGTCTTTCTTCTCAGTATATTTCTTTGCAAATGTGTTTTTAGTCATCTTTCTCTGATTTTGCTGCCTGAACCTATACAAACCAAATCCCAATCTGTATGATCACAGGGAAAACCAGAGTTAAGATTGCTTCTGGCTGCCTTAACTATTGCCAAGGCAATAACAGTAACATGGTAATTAAGAGTCTGTTCACCCATAGTATTTGTTTCAGTGCTTTGCCAATGCTGCAGTAAATATTGCTACTGGAATTAATGCAAAACTAATTAGTTGTTTTTTACATTAATGGTAAAACGGTGCTTTAACAAACTTAACTGTGTCTCTAAAATTATTGACTAGTCTGTAAAACCTGATTCTCTAGAAAGCAACAGAAACATTCTCTTCTAACCACAGACCAAAGCCATGCAAGGATATGTAGGTTTTTTTTAAAAAAGGGCAAAACAAAAAGAACAAATGAAACAGGGTAGGATAAGGAGGGTGTGCTAGAGAATATTGATCAGTTTAGTGAGTTCAAGTCTCCTAGGCTATCTTAACTAAGACACAATCTTGGCACACAATGAATAAATTAATTTAGGCTGAAAATTTAAGGAAGTCTCATTAACCACTTATACTCTTGAACAAGATTTTCCATAGAAATAGTAATTGGGAGCTACCAATATCACCCATTTTAAATTTGAGCTAGTTAAGTTCATGGAAAGTTATCTATGAGACAGGTGTTTGAAATAGCAGGGGACTTGATCTAATGACTCTGCTAACCTGGGCTCTTCATAGTTATCTTTTGAAAACATCAGACTTTTCCTTAATTCCATGTGTTACTAGGTATTCCGTGTTTCAAAAAGATCAATAAGGAATGGCTGCCTTGTTCTGTGCAGTGAAATCTTTTCTTTCATGGCATGAAATTCCACAGACTTAAGACCCAAACTAAGACAACACCCTGTTAATAAAAGATACCCTGTATCTAATACTTCGCCTGAATGCAGAGCAGTCAGGCTGTTTTCCCTAATCTCGTTTTATCTGTTGTATTTTTTTGTTTGTTTTCATTTTTGCCAAATGTTTTAATCCAAACACTAGAATTTACTTTTTTATTTTATATTTCTGGGAGTTATCAAGTTTACTTTTTTCTTCCTTTCTCACACAAAACCAACCAACAAGAGCTTTAGAGATTCTCGTATCTTTCAGGAAACTGAGCATGTCCCTACTTCCCAGCATGACCATGGCCAGCGCCTCTCAACATGGAGGAGAAATAGTTTAAACTAATAAACTGATATGTACAATAATCCTTGTTCAATCATAAAACAGCTTTGGTTGGTTTTTTTTTTTCCTTCTTTATAGGACAGTACAGTTTGGTTCACTGGGGTTTTTTGGAGCTCTTCTTCCAGCTGCTGCTGTAGATGCATTGCTTGGGCTTGAACAAACCACTGTCGTTCCACTTCCCTTTTCACTCACATTAAAAATGCGGGCCCCACTGGGTGCCTTAAATCTCTGAAAGAAAGAGCTGAGGCATGGGCCCAGGCCAGTTATGAGGTTTGTAGTTAACCAAAGTGAAATGGTGAACAAAATCCAACTTGTTCTGTTCCTATCCCTAGTCTCTGTCAGAGAATTACAGTAGTTCTGGAGGTGATGACTGAAAGCCCTGGAAGTGCAAAGGAACTTTTTTTTTGGCGAGGGTAAAGTGTATGCACTGTTTTATACACAATTCCTCATACTGTGTTACTTAAATTCAAAACATAGCATATACTGCTCTTTTACCTAAAGAACTCTGTTCTGAAGATGTTAATCTACTCTAGAAAAATAGATTCAATTTTTTTTAGAAATAAAGTTTTACAATTAGATTTATATAATTAAACTACAGAAAACACAATCCAGAGGAATGGTGATACATATTTTAACATCAAAGATTTGCAGATCTTTCCCATTGACCTTCTCTTTAATTACTTTGTCCTTTGGTAATAAAGTTAGCAGGGACTTTTTATTGCAGGATATTTGTACAAGATTAAAAACATCCCCAGGAACTTACACACTGTCAAGAGTAAATTAATACTCTCGTGCTCTTGCTGGAACTAGAAGCTTGCCAACTGAGTCAGACATTAGCCTGTAATATTCTGACTTTCAATAAAAGCCTTTAAATTGAATTAGTATGCTTCAAGAGTGCTTCAGCGGATCTTATTTCTAACTTCAATGAAACACAGAGAAATGTAGGTGATGTGGACATAATACATGCTATGTGTTTTTGCATAGTTGCACCTCTGGCTTTCTCTGGCCAGAAAACATACAGCACATACACACAAAAACACTCCCCCCATTCCCACCCCCGCTATGCATATATGAAAGGTATATATAGTAATGAGAAAACATAGAATGTTAAAATAAACTAAAATACGTTAATATGAGCAGAAATTAAGAGGGATTTCAATTTAATTTCCTTGCATTAGCTTTAACACTGTTTATTAGAATCCAGGACTGTGTTATCTCAGTTGCCCGGTAAAGTAGTCTGTCAGCTAGTACTGCCTTACTTTCTTGGGATCTAAATCTTTCAGGCATTACTCTCATACACATTTCTCATCCAAAACTTTCCAGTGATCCAGTTGTAGGTGGAGCAGTTGTGTGAATAGTTGTAGTGAGGAATGGAGATGATCCATTCAACAGCAAAAAATGAGACATATCTTCAGTGTAGTATCCTCAAGACCAGAGAATTTCTCGGTGGGAAATGAGAGAGGTTGGGGTGCTGACAGTGCCAAGTGGAGAGGTTTAGTGTACACATTGCAGGAGCTCACCCTCTTCACCAACCTGGGGACAGTGAGCAAAAACATTTGGACACCTTCTCTCACCAAGGAGTCTGGATTCATAAGATCAAGCAAAGTCACCCTAAACAAGAGCTACCAGCTTATGGGCTGAGCTACCCAGGGAAAGTGAGATTATTTTGTTCCCAGTTGATGGCTAGGGTCTCTTACTTTCTATTCATCAGTTTCCAGAACTCACTAAAACAAGATGAGAGAATATGATGGGGTTGAAGGGTGGAAGTGTGGGTTCAGCTCTCAAATTGAGAAAATCTTCATCTTCACAACTTAATTTTGGCTGCCAGTGTCATGGTCTCTAAAGAAAAGACTGCTTGTTATTTACTCTGAAGTGTTCCTTTTTCATGTGTTGTACAAGCTACCAGAGAGAAAAAAAATATTATATTTTGGTAACTCCTTGGACTAATTCCTTAGAAACCTGGATTCTGTTTGTGCTTTTTTTTTTTTTTGTGGTGGTGGGCATGCCCAGATCACAATGCACAAATGAGGGGACTGTACCTAGTTTTATCTGTGATTTTCCTGTCTTTTCTGCACTCTTTGTGTTTAGCTGTGAATGGCAGTATCCTTTAAACATGTGTTGTATATAACACTGTCCATAGTTTCAAGGAGATATATGGAGTGTTTTTCCCCTGGCTTTATTTTTTGTGTCCAATTTTTTGTCACTAATTCATGAGACTTAAATTTTGCATCTAATAGCAAATGAGGAAATGTAAAAAATTTCTTAATAATCTTGCTTTTTTTCTAGGACATTATGATAAGCAATATCAAATTCCAAGAAATACCTGTAATATTAAATACTACACAAGCTTGGGAAATATAGTTCATGTTGAGAATATTGCTGTTTTCATTAAATAAGACACATAGCTGCTTTTTTGTAAAAAATCTGTAGTGACCTGACATTGCATTAATGCAATGATTTATGATGAGGTTTGCTTAAGATATTAAAGTTTAACACTCTTTAGAAATATTAAACAATAGATAAAAGGTGGTTGATATTATTGTTTAATTTTTAAAAGCACAGGAAGACAGAAGGACAATATTGTGTTTAACACATCAACACAGGAGACTGGAGCTGAACTCTAGTGTTAGTTACTGTCTCTGTATTGGATTCTTCATCTGAAGCAGCATGGCTGACAGCACTGCCTTTCCCCACCCCTTCTCCTCTTATACCCATTTAAATTGTAAGCTCTCAAGAATGGAAGTAGTTTCTTGCTGTGTGTGTGAAAATTATATGGTTTGCAATACAGCTCTGATCTTGACTGGTCCCACTGACACTGGTATGTCACAAGAAACGTAATAGTCTTGCTATTATTTGTCTGAGCTTAATATTTACAGTGTTAACAGTGATTGCGTCTACTGCACTATTACCTGCAACACCCTGGTCCTTTCTCTGAGGTCTTCCTATAGGTCTTGGCAGGAACTTTTTCCATTTGCCAGGTCTCATGGACTGACCCAGAATTTAGGCTGCAATGAGAGGACGTAGGGCCAGCTTTTCCTATACTGCCTTGGGTACCACAGCAGTATAACTTGTAACAATTTTGTTCAGGTTAATTTTCACTGTTTTTTGTGTGGGTTTTGGTACTTGAATTAGCTAATCTGTATCTGTTGCAGGGTCTGAAGAATCAGATTTCTTCTGAACTGAGTCCCTGAAAAGTCAAGGATTATTGCAAGAAGTATTTCTGAACCAAGATAAGAATAAAAGTCAGAGAAGAATGGTAAGGTTTACAGTTTAGAACTGATTCCACAAGGAAAATTGAAGCAAACTTTTATTATCTGAAAATAGCTTTAGGGATGGTAAAATATTACAAATCAGATGGTTTGACCTTAGTGCAGTGAAAGTCTTATATGCAGTTTTAAGGAACAAGAACTTTCCAAGAAATGTGGTCTGACTGAAGGCACACTCCTGTGAATTGATACTACATTAGCTTGTGGAATGTGGCACATCTCAGCTGAGATAATAGCACTTACATTTTCAGAATATTTCCCACATAGGGAATGAGTCAAAGGTCCTTTAAGTCAATGGCATTTTCCCTTTTTTAAAGTATGCACTATTAAATCAGTAGAACTGAAATCATGGGCAGCCCTAAGTGAAATAGTAAATGTAGATTGACATTAAATCTATGGTTCCTACCCTTGGTAAATTGCAAAGTTCTTAATTCCAACTTCATATTGCTTCTTTCTGGATAATAATATTCTAAGCAATTTATCTATAAATTTCAACCCTGGAACCTCTTGATAAGAAACACAAACTTCTATTGGGTGAACTGACAGATCAGAATTGCCACAGACAAATGCAATCTGTGAAATTACCCAAGTTACTAGAGGGAGACATTTGCTGTATTTGGGTCAAGGTTGTGTTTGCAATGAGAAAAGCAGACAAAAAGAAGTGTATAACTACCCAGAGGAACCTTTCCCTTCCCTTTTAACCAGGTCATGGCTGCTGTGGGTCACATGAAGTAGGTCTATATTAGTTACTTGGTGTACTTCAAGGGTTCCTTTGGTGCACAAATTTGTTCTACATCTGTACTAAAGGAACCACAAGGTACATTCTGAGGTGCAGCACTGATGTGCTCAAAACAGGTTCCTTTCTCATGGGTTCAAGGCCAAAGTTGCACCCTGAGGAGGAATGAATAAAACAGCAGGAGCATTCAAGTGGATCTTCAGGTAGTAGAAAAGAAGTTTCTGTCTCTTTTTCTACCTCAATAAGATGTTCTTCTCAAGGACAGCCACGCACATTTATTTCCTTAGTTTGAGCTTTCTCACTATGTCAGATTCCCTAATTAGCTAAACTGTATGAAGTAGAAGTTCAGAGGGGAACTACCAAACGGAATCTTTAAAGTTATTTTAGAACTTTATTCACAAGATTAAAAAAAAAAAACAGATAAGAGAAAACACTAACTGTAGTTCAAAGCATAGATAATGTATTTAAGGGCTACAGAATAATTTATACTAGTTGCAGAAGACTGGACTGAAAGAAATATAAAAAATCAATATTGATTAAAAAAAATTCAAAGGAAATGTGAAAACTCTCTAACAAGTACTCTGCTTTTGCAGCATTCACAATATAAGTAGCAAGAACTTTTCTCTGCATGAACCTGGGATCGTAAATAAAAACCCAACTAAAAGTACTAGTAAAATCAGAACTAATGCTCCCAGTAAAAAAAACTGGTTTCAGAAATTGCTTCCTCTCAAAAGAATGACTTTTTTGAAGAAAGTAAGGAATATTTTTAAGTGAAGGAAGGTTTTGATTTTAATAATTAAATTTATCTTCTTCCATATTTCATGAGCAAACCCACAGGCATTTTTGTGACTTTTGTGGATCATGACTTTCATGTTGTGGAAAAAAAATCATGCCAATACTCTTCCATATCTCGTATAACTCTAGGTATAAGCAGCTACAGTTCCTTACAAATTATCAGGTGTAAAACTTCCTGTGGATTATATTGAAACTCTTGGAAGTGGCAGCAAAGAAACCCCCGTGGTAGGAATACATGAACAAGACTTCCTACCATGATGATGCGTCACTATGTTATGACATTTCACTCTGATGGCAGGAAAAGTGTGAATTCTCACTGTTGTTACACTGACCTGAATATTTCCTTACTTTGGAATTGCAGGAAATGAATTTGCATACATATTCTGCTTCTATACTCTATTACTTAAGCTATTAGAGAATGGACACTCTCTCAAGAAAACAGACATAAATTTGTTGCAGAAGCTTCATTTTCTTAAGTAATTTTCATGGTCTTTCTTTAGCAGTTCATACTTCAATAAGAGCAGAGCTCCAGAAAAGCAGAGGAGTGAATGCAGCTGGAGTCACAGCAATAATTTCTCCCTATTTTGAGAGCTACTGAAGGAGCAATGAAATGAAAACCTTTACTCTTTTTGTCTTGCTGAGGGAGGAATAGCTGAAATACCTCTCAAGCACTCAGCCTTCATAAGCCCCAAATCACTAAGTTTTAAAGACAAGCTGTTTTGGTACTTGTTAATGGGCAATGGGCAATGTCCAACCTTAGGCTTGGAGACTTAGTAGCTCTGTCTTATAAATCCTATTTTTAAATATTGCTGCCTTGAAATTAAAAATCTTAGAATAAAGCAGTCTAACAAACCATAAAACCACTCATGCAATTAGGCATCCATCAGCTGAGATGGGTGGTTCAAAGAGCTCTGTCAGAGCCTATGAAATCCACCTTCCGACAGACACCTGAAAGAGAGCATTAATCACAGCAATCAGAACCAGAGCAGTGGCAGTGATCTCCAAGCAATGGAAACCCCTGCTCAGTGAAACCTCTGGCTGCAGCTGGCCAGTACAACAAAAAAACCACTCCACAAAAAGACTAAAGGCAGATGTAAAAGTGACACCAACAGCAGAAGAACTTTAAGAGAGATGTATGTGTTTCATCATGAAGCAGCAGTAAAGTCTGAGAGGCCTTTTCACTTTGTTCTTTAGATATTTCTACAGAGAATATCTGAAGGAAAGAAAACCTGAAAACCAGAACTGAAAGCCAGAATTGTTTAATCCAGACATTGACTCTTATGCCACTTGAAGAATTTCTTTAAATAAAAAAAATATTAAATTTAATTCAGCTAAATTGTGAGAGCAACCGCTAAAAATGTACTGATAAATGCACTGTTCCATGTGTTTAGTTTTCAGTAATATTACTCCTTATTATAGTATACTTATGGAACTCTTTTTGTGCCATTATTTCTTCATACTGCCATCGTAACAATGCTGTCCAAAAAAGCAAATAGAAATCTTCACACCACTGGGTAGGAAAACATGTACCATTTGTTCTACTCTGTGGACTCTAATTCACATGGAGACAATCCAGACATATGTATCTAGCACCTCAGGATATGTACTTTACATTACAAGTAATGCTTTGCCAAGCATCCAAAACCACAAAAAAGACTTTAATGAAGGACAGTATCAATTTGCCTCTAGCATATCTCTAATTTGAGTATAACTTGGATTGTCTTGTGGGAATTCTGCTTGTTTGGATAAAATCTGAATTTGTTTTGCCTGCATAAAGATATTGCTTAAAGAAAAACTGCTACATTATATAATATCAAACAGCTTAATGACTACATCTAATTATCTTAAAAACTAAACTACTGGAAGCAATGAAAACACTTCAAATTTGATTATAAACATGAAAGCAAATGGGAAGCAGCAAATTTAACATAGACTGTGCTATAAAAAATGTGCCCTTGAAAAATCTATGTCCTTGCCATCCTTTCCAATACCAAGCTATGTTTTGTAGGTCATACTGTAAACCACACTTGGAAAAAAGCTTCCTGGGTGAAGATATTAGAATTGCCTGTAGCAATTGTTACTGCCTTTAACAGCAACATTGCCCATTTCTGAAAACAAAAAGAACAACGGTGCAATTTGACTTTCTTTTCTTCCAAGCACAAGAAGGAAATGTTGACTCAGTTTCCTGAAATCCAGCTTGAAATGTTCAGCTCTTCACAAGGGATATTAGAAAATTAGTCTTTACAAAATGAAATCTGAATCTTAAAGATTCAACACTTCAGATATGAAGATTAAACCAGACTATCAAGTGGGTTGAATTTTTCAGCAGACTTAGCATTACACTTGCATGGTGGGAGATGCAGCCATCTTCAATTCAGCAGCGGTAGCTGTGTGGGCAAAAATACCTCAGGACATAATAGAAAATGAAAGCCTGAAGGCTTGCAGTACCTGACAGTTTAGAAGAGCCTTAATTCAAAAAGAGGCTCTTTTTTTAATTCAAAAAGAGGTATAACTGAAAAAAAAAGAAAGCTAAAAATTATTTCTTTTCTTATTCTTTTTTATCTTCAGTTTTCCTTTCTTAGAATTTATTCTAGCAACAAGACCTGGTTAATGTGTGCTAATATGTGACTCGTGTCGAGTAATAGCTGGAATTGGAGTTTGATACAGGATGATTTACTGTATGTTGACTTTTTCAGGATGTCCTTCAAAGGTAGTGAAAGATGGCAATGCATTGGAGATCATAAGCTGATGTAGCAACTGATACTGGCAGAGGAATATAGCTGAAGGTTGGGATGCCATCCAGAGGGACCTGGACAAGCTCAGAAACTGGGCCCATGGAACTTCATCAGGTCCAAAAAAGCATAGCACAGGGTGCTGCTCCCGGGTTGGGGCAACCTCCAGTATTGTTACAGACTGATGGGTGAACAGATTGAGAGCAGCCCTGCTGAGAAGGATTTGGGGGTGCGGGTGGATGAGAGGCTGGACGTGGCCCAGCCATGTGCACTTGCAACCCAGAAAGCCAAATGTATCCTGGGCTGCATCAAAAGCAGCGTGGGCAGCAGGGCCAGGGAGGGGATTCTGGCCCTCTGCTCTGCTCTGGTGAAAGCTCACCTGGAGTGCTGCAACCAGGTCTGGGAGCCCCAGCACAGGACAGACCTGTTTGGATAGGTCCAAAGGAAAGCCACAAAGACTATCAGTGGCCTGAAACACCTCTCCTGTGAGGACAGGCTGAGAAAATTGGAGTTGTTCATCTTGGACAAGGGAAGGGTCTGGAGGAACCTTATTGTGGCCTCTCAGTTCTTAAAGGGAGCCTGAGAAAGATGGGGATAGACTTCTTAGCAGGACCTGCTGTGATAAGACAAGGCATAATGGTTTAAACTGAAGAAGGGTTGATTTAGATTAGCTGTAAGGAAGAGGTGTGGGGGTTTTTCTACAGTGAAGGTGGTAAAGCACTGGCACAGGTTGTCCAGAGATGTGGTAGAATATGAAAATATTCCAGATCAGGTGAGTTAGGTCTCCGAGAAACCTGAATCTAGTTGAAGATGTCCCTGCTCATTGCAGGGAGGTTGGATTAAATGACCTTTAAATGTTCCTTTGAACACATTCTATGATTCTAGTTAGTGAAAACATAACATACAGCATGAAAATATTCTGCAGTGGAATTTGGGAAGAAAAGGCAACAAGTATAAATTGAAAGTTAAACATTTCTTTTATTATTTTTTCCCCTTATGACCATTCATTCCATATAATTTTTCTAGAATTTCTTTACTACTGGCATTTAGGTCATGAAGATTTTACTAAAAGCACTTGCAGGCTGCACTGGTTCTGTTTATTTCTGTATATTCTTCACAGGTTGTTCCAGCTGTTGTTCATTGATCAGTGTGCATACCCCATACATTTATTTTCCTATTCCTATTTCTGTTGCAGCAGCCATTCCTTCCTGCACAACTTAATAAGTTTTGTGAGAAGAATCTCCTGGCTTGCTTTTTTCCCTGAAGTTACTTATATGGTATTATCATGCAGCGTAAAGGGCATCTGAGGTTAAGCTTAGGCTGGGCAGCAATGGGGGCTCCTGCTTCTCCAGGCTCTTGAGCCTGAGCAAAGATTTGTGCCCAGGCAGTACAACACTAACCAAGCAGGAATTCAAGTTCCACTGTGTGCCTGTGCTCAAAGAACTGTAGAGACAACATCTGCTTAGATGGCTGAGTGTACTCCGATCTATATGGCTTGTATGCTAGGCTGCATCATTAAAAAGTTTATATTTATCTCTGTAATTTACTCTCATTATTTCTAATATGAAAGATCAAATGAAGAAGTATAACTATTCTGACAGATAGATGTTTTGGCAGTGAAGAATTTGCTATATCAAGTGATCTAAACATTTATTTAATTTGACAGCAGTCATTGTCAGCTATTTCAGAGATAAATCTCTAGAATGATGTGCGCAGGGACAATTATCTTCTTTGTACTAGAAAAGTAATTTTTTCATGGGTCTAAGGATATTCTCTGTGTAGGTGAGTTTGGGCAGCAGACATAACATTGCAGTCACTGTGATATCTGAATGCAGCTGAGAACAGATGTCTTATGATTATTTAGATAAGATATTGATTTATTCCTTAAAAAATTTTATCAAAGCCTTTTCCCTTTGTTCTCTCACAGTGAGTTTCACAGGTTAATTGTGCACATATGAATATGTTGATATGTGCAGTATTTACATACACTCTAATAAATATGTTGCCTTTGTATATTCCTTTGTTTCTATATCATAAAAAATAAATAGCACTGTTTAATTAACACTGTTTTTAGGATTAAGTGAATGTGGGGGTTTTACACTTTATTTTCCTTTTTTCAGTACTACTTTGCTGTCCAAACAACTGCCAAGTAGGTGAATTAACACAAAATTTAATGGCAAGTTTTAATTCTGTGTATAACATCCTAAGAAACCAATTCAAGGCAAACCAAAGCTGTTTAAAAGCTGATATGACAATGTATTCATTCAATTTCATGCTCCTAGTGTGGTATCCACTCCTGGGGAACTAACTTCCATTGTTTAGGTGAAATCTTAATCACTGATTATCCCAGGTGACTGGAAAAAGGGAAACATTGAACCCATCTTAAAAACGGTAGAAAGAAGGACCCTGGGAACTATTGACATGTCATCCTCACCTCTGTGCATGGGAAGATCATGGAAAAGATCCTCCTAGCAGCTCTGCTAAGGCAAGCCGAGAACAGAGAGGTGATTTGAGACAGCCAGCACGGCTTCACCAAGGGCAAGTCTTGCCTGACCAACCCAGTGACCTTCTATGATGGAGTGACTGCATCAGTGGACAAGGGAAGGGCTACACACGTCATTTATCTGGACTTCTGTAAAGCCTTTGACAAAATTCCCCCCAACACGCTGCTCTTTAAATAGGAGAAAGAGGGATTTAATGGGTGGACTGCCAGATGGATAAGAAAATGGTTGGACAGTTCCATCCAGAGGGTAGTAGTCAACGGCTCAGAGTCCCAATGGATATCAGTGACAAATGGTGTCCCTTAGAGGTCAGAATTGTGACCAGTGCTATTTAATATCTTTATTAAAGACACAGGCAAAGGGATTGAGTGCATCCTCAGCAAATTTGCAGAAGACACCAAGCTGACACAGCTGTGGGTGACAAAACTGAAGGATGGGATCCATCCAGAGAGACCTGGACAAGATTGAGAAGTGGCCCATAGGAATCTCATGAGGTTTAATAATAAGTGCTGGTGTTGCATCTGAGTTGGGGCAATGGTGTCAATCCAGGGTGAGGGATGACCACATTAAGAGCAGCCCTGCTGAGAAGGACTTGAGAGTGCTGGTGGATGAGAGGCTGGACCTGACCCAGCAATGTGAACTTGCAACCCAGAAAGCCAAATGTGTCCTGGGCTGCATCAAAAGCAACTTTGGCAGCAGTTCGAGGGAGGGGATTCTGCTCCTCTACTCCATTCTCCCACCTGGAGACTCCACCTGCAGTGCTTCATGCAGGTCTGGGGTCCCCAGCACAGGAAACACACTGACCTGCTGGAACAAGTCCAGAGGAGGGACACCAAGTTGGTTAGAGGGAGGAAGCACTTCTCCTATGAGGAAAGGGTGAGAGAATTGGAATTTTTCAGCCTCAAAAAGAAGACTTTGGGGTGACCTAACTGAGGCCTTCAAGTATCTAAAGGGAACTTGCAAGGAAGGTGGAGACAGACTTTTTACAAGGGTCTGTAGTGATAGGACAAGTGGGGATGGCTTCAAACTGAAAGAGAGTAGGTTTAGATTAGATATTAGGAAGAAATTTTTTATTGTGAGGGTGGTGAGGAACTGGAACAGATTGGTGGATCAGAGTAGTTGTGTATGCCCCATCCCTGAAAGTGTCCAAGGCCAGGCTGGATGGAGCTCTAAGCAACCTGGTCTAGTGGGTAGCATCTCTGCCCATGGCAAGGGGGTGGGAACTAGACGATCTTCAGGGTCCCTTCCAACCAAAGACATTCTGTGATTCTGTGATTCTATGATTCTAGTAACCACCAAAAATATAAAAGCAGACTGTTTCCAAAACAGTGCAAAAACTTCTGATTTTCATGTTATTTTAGTAACTAAACTATATGTGATATTCTTTCAGCTATTATAGATACTGCAAAAATATAAAAGCAAACTGTTTCCAAAGCAGAGCAAGGATTTCTGTCTCCAGTAAGGACTCTCCACCTGTTTCTAGCATGAAATAAGTCTGAAAATAATTGATTAACGAATGTGATATAAGTTGGGACTGAACCAAATAGAATAATTCTGTAAGAAATGTGTGTGTGCATCCAGAAGGAAGTAATTACACAAATGCAATTGAACAATCTCCTGAACCGGTCAGAATGTTGCAGCATATCTTTAATTTGTTTTGCTTTCTCTACTAACTATTGTATTTCAAAGTAAAAGATGACAGGTTGTTATCTCAAATTCTCTCAAATAAGCTTCTAAATTGGGATACTGCTTTCTCCCAACAGGAATCCGTTTGGTCTAATTGACCTATGACTCAGTGAACTTTACATCGACACTGGAAATACAAAATATTCATGACCTGGTGTATAAGAATAGCAAGAGGAGATACAGAATTGTGTTCACAAATCAATTGGACAAGTAGTAATACAGTGTTGTTTTTCTCTTTCTTCTTGGTGTTTATTCCTGATGAGTTTTCTGTTAAACCCTAATGGCTTGCTAAGGAAACTTTGAAATAAAGCAACAAATATCAACCACTAAAATAAGGTGAGCAAAAATGACAAGTAGTTTAAGTACATTTAATTTTTTTCTTAAACATTTTTGTCAAAGCAAAATCACTTAGTGTTTATGCAAAATTTAGCTTCAGCATATAGTATGAAAATAGTTATTCCTGTTTATTTCTCCTAAAACTAGAGCAGTATTTATGTTACAGGATGTGATTATTTCAACAAATATGTTCTCTATCTAAATGGAAGGATCCATCCTTTCTTTCACAAAACAGAGGCATAGAAATTGTCTTCAAAAAGGTTTAATATTTTATGGTTTCTCATTTTGTTTTACTTTCCACAGTCAGTGTGGGAAATACTGCAGTTTTACATACCTAATTCAAGCTCTGGCCTTCCAGCTATGTAAAAAAAAAATTGAAGAGTTCAATCATTTTGTCATAATATCTGCATTAAGGAGTACATTTAACTCTCTGGTTTAGAGATCTGGAGGATGTTCTTTAAGTACTTAATTAAAGCTATCTTATTGCAATTTTTATTTAGGAAAGGAAGATGAAGAAATTAGCCACAAGAAAAAAAAACCCTGAAAAGTAATGGCCTCTTCATCTCATAATTAAATGTTTTCACATTTCTGAACAAGTGAGTCCAGAAAAGGGATTATAATATATCACAGAAACATAGAATAGTCGGGGTTGGAAGGGACCAACCAGTCATCCAGTCCAACCCCCTGCCAAGGTGGGTGACCTAGAGCAGGTGACATGGGAATATGTCCAGGTGGGTTTGGAATATCTTCAAAGAGGGAGACTCCACCACCACCCTGGGCAGCCTGTTCCAGTGCTCTGCCACCCACAATGTGAATTTCTTCTTCATGCTGAGGTGAAACTTCTTGTGTTTTAGTTTACAACCATTGCTCTGTGTCCTGTCACTGGGAACCAAGATAAGAGTTTGGCACCATCCTCCTGGCACCCACCTTTGAGATATTTATGTGCATTAATGATATCTCCTCTCACTCTTCTCTTCTTGAGACTAAGCAGGCCCAAAAAGACTTGCTTTTGTATTCAATTTTAATTGAATTATAACATTGAATTGACAGGAAATTCATATCTGGTAGGAATTATACAAATGAAGAGGTAAGATCTAAAGGTTAACTTCTAATTAATTTCCTCATTTAAGATCAGCCTAGTTTTAAGACAAATGTGATTATTCAAAAGTCAAGGCATATATAAACTTCCTGATATTTTAATTTTGGAGGAGAGCTCCACACAGACTCCTTTAATGAGATGCTTTGTCATTTATGGTGTATTTCCCACTTTCTACAGTGATAATTTCTGATAACTTTGAACAAAGTTTTGGGTAAGTCTGGGTCAGCTTTAATTTGTGAAATTGGCTTAACTATGGTGCATACAGAGGCTGCAGCAATATTATGCTTCTCCAGCATCCTGGGAAAATCTGAGATGTTCTGAGGAAGGGTCTGTGAACCACTGGTGACTATTCATTGCATTATTACAGGTTTATGTCTAAGAAAGGCTTACAGACAGGCACTGAAGCAAAGCCAGAGGAAGAATATGCAATTCATGTCTTTGACTTGCGTCTTTTGGGGAGCTCCCTGGTTCTCAGATCTTGCCTCTCACAACCCTGTGCAAGAACCTCTAGTGCCAAAGCTTTGAGGGGTTTGCAGGACCATGCAGCCATGTGGACACGACAGACGTGTTGGGGAATGACTGCCTTACAAGCACTTGCCAGGGAGCTGCAGAGAAGGGTGGGATATCTGAGCGTGCCCAGTGCCATGCCATGGATCCAAGGCAGTTCAGCTTCCTTAGTTGCTTGCAGGCTGGGCATGTGTGGAAAGCCCCACTGTGGGGTACTTGCCAGTGGGTCAGTGCCTTCTGAAGGACTAATGCTCTGCACAGCATGGAGAAAGTAACGCCTGCTTTGGGTTTATGCTTCCTTGCCATGGGATGCAGTGCACCAACTGAGTCACCAGCAACAGTAATGGCAATGACCAGACCATCTACAGTGATATCGGCCTTCAGCTGCTGCAGTCAGCCCCAGATGCAATGAAAGTATTGTTGGAAGCAAAGTTTGGATGCACTTCTATAGTGGCATCACAGTATCTGTCCCATCATGACCTCTCGTGCTTCCTAGTAAATCTCTGTAAAAAGAGCTGTAGCCTACAGTAAGACATCTTAGGAGATGCTTTAAGGAACAGCTATTTGCCACTAGCTTATGCTGACACCAAGTACTGGCATATTTTAAGTGCAGGGACAGCTCACACTGCTTTAGCTCTTACTTCTCTTACTATGCTGGAGAAAAAACCTGACCATACAGAGACAACTTTCTGCAATACACTAAATACTGATTTTTGAAGTGTATCTGGGAGCTTTAAAAAAAAAAGGTTTACTTCATTTACTGTGAAACCTGTGTTTCAAGTTACAAACCTTTTGGTTTGCATTAGCAAGACCACACTGACCAGGGGTATAGCAAATACCTACCCCTGGTAGGCTGGAACTAGTGGCAGAGAAGAAAGATCTATCTTCTTCTTGCTTACAGGAGACACCCTGATATATGAAATAATAAAATAGGCAAAATAGAGACAGTGCACCTTAGGAAAAAAACCATTTCCATTCATAACTGAGGAAATTCACCCACTCTATGTGAACCAAAATAATCAATATCATAGGTGGCTTGTTCCAGGGGCCTGCACAGATTGTGCATGAAATGAGCCAGTTATCAAGTACACTGAAACTGAAATGAGTCAGTGTTAAATAATGCTCTAATTCCTCTTGGCTTGTTTCAGTGACAAATTCCATCTTAAACAGTTAAATGATTACAAGCTTTAAAATTAAATTTCAGGATGAATAATTAAACAGCAATCTCCGATGTCTATGAGAAATCACACTCCCTGCTCTAGAAACACTTAGAGTAATAGATATAGGAGTAGATTGGTAACACACTTCTGATTAAATTTAGTCTGCGTAGAATGGCTTCTCATATTTCAGTGAACAGTACACTGAAGTAATTTGTATGTTTTATATAATTTGGTTTCACATTAGCAAACAATAAGATAAAAAGTCTCCAAAATACATTTACATGTGAAAATTAGGTAAATTTGGCTACTTCCCTGGGAAATAGCCAAAAATAAAATAATTTAAAACTGAAATATATCTTTAGTGAGGTATGTATTTTGTCTGGAGCCTTTTCCTTGGTGAACAAGTTGAAAATCTTATTAGAAAGAAATGTTTTCATGTTTGATTTATAGACAGAAGTTGTTTCAGCTTAGGAGAACCTTTCTTTTCCTCATGACAAAACTCAAATCATCTACATTTGGAAGTTTAAATAAAAACAGAAGAAGGGTATAAATCAAGAGTTACCTTCCCACCTCTTCCCCTCTAATTTACCCCTTTCAGCTGTGATATGAGAGAATCTGTTTCAAATTCTTCTTTAGTAGATTCAGTTCAGACATCAGAATGTGGGGTTTTTTGGACAATGACTCCTTACTTTACAGTGACTCCTCTGTTTCTACCAACAAAGATCCTTGTAGTTGTAAATATTCGCAGAGCCTGAGAGCCTTTTGATCTTGGAGGCAGGAAGCTCATATTCTTGCCCATGTTAAAAAAAAAAATTGCTGGAAAGTGCTTTACCTTGCTCTAAAGAAGAGAGGATTTATCTATAACAGAAAAATTACTGAGCACTGCAGGCACTTTTGCAATTCAATTAAATAGGTATTTGTGTGATATCAGTAGAATTTTGGCATGGTTAGGGAAAAGGAATTTCAGCCAAAGAGTATAAATTTTAACCTCTCGAAGGAGACTGGGCATCAAAACAAACCATAAGTAAATTTGAAAAATTATGATAATAAAACAGTTAGTAATTGATGATTAATGCCAAGAATTTGTTTTCCTCGCATATAAATACTTTGTTTCATCTTTGGAAAACAGCATTGTCAAAACACATTATTTGCAAAACAAGGATTCTCACACTCTAGCCACCAAGGAACTTTTCTCCTGGGATAAGAATTTTGCTTTTTTGCTTTTTATACATCAAAGTTACTTGTTTTATCCTTCCTTTAAATCACACAGATAACATTTCCAAAAGCCATGGTGACCCACCACAATGGAACAAATGTAAAACTACCAATTAAATCTTTTAAGAACCATGTTGCTGGAGCTGCAGTCCTATGACTGCACGTAGTCCCTTTCAAAAGGGATCAACAAGACCAGCCTTACAATTAATGTTGTTAAGTTGAATGAAATTTATTGAGAACAGCCATAGAGATTTTCCCTAAAAGTTAATGAGTTACATGTTATGACAGCATTAATGCAAATGTAAAATTTTAGCCAAATGTCTACTTGCTCGTACCATAAAACAGAAAATCTAAAACCTTAAAAATGCCTGAGAAATTTTGTCTTTCCAACCCCATTTCTTTGAGGTACTCTCTGCAAAAGCCATTCCCTAAGCTCCAGCAATTTTAGAGTCTGTGCAGAATGTCAGGATGATGTCTTTTCCAACTTTAAAAACCTATAAACCATGAAACGTCCCAGAGTGTCAGATGTTTGGGATGGTGTCTGTGGCTGGAAATGGTCTGAATTGTTTCTTAGAGCAGGATACTGTATGTTTGTGGCACTAGGTCAACTCAATTTGTGACATCATTAAAATGTATCCAGTACCTGTAATTTCTCCTCTGCATTATTATGGATTTAGCATTAGTCAAGAAAAACAAGCGACTGCTTGTCATTGGCTTTGCATGAGAGCTGTATACGATGAATAAAATACAACAGAGGAAATAATCACAAGGGCATGAGTAGAGCCTCCTTCTCATAATCATATGTTTATTGTCCTACATGTTTTCATGAAACACAGTTGTCTTGCTGAACCCACGCTGTAAAACTGAAAAAGCTTATTTCCAACAAAACAGCAAAATTGCTCTTGGCTGCTTCTCTGGAAGCCACATCCCTCTATTAACCTTCCCAATGGGCCGGTGTACTGACCCTTTTTCTGTCTTTATTTCTACTTTTTTAACAAGTACATATGGTCATGTGTTTCAGAATACTGTCAACCCATCTAGAAAAACATTTTTGACTCAGAGATTACTGAGTTCAGCATCTTTTATTGGGTTTGGATTACACCCAGATTCAAGGAGCAGAAGAATCTCATTATGAGATCCATATTTTCAGAAGCTCACCTCCATACTATTTTGAAAACAGTAATCAAGTTTTCAAAAGAATTTAGTACCTTCTCTACTGAACTGTTTAATTAGTCTGACCAGAAATATCACAATGGGAGCTTCTGGATAGAGAAAACATCTGAAAACTGGTCTTTAAATTTGGATCATATGTCAGTCAGTATATTTCCCTGCACATTTATTGCAATGAATAACCTATACCATCTCTTTGCTTCTCTAATGCAGCATATTTGCTCTCACACCTGCTTGAAAATCAGCAAATATTGCTGCCCTCTTCCGCCACTGTAAAAAAGTGGGAGAGTACTTTGTGTTCTGGTATAATGTTTTAGTGTCAGATTCATAATCTAATAACATTTTTCCAGTTTCAGTGGTTCAGTATTGGACCATCCTTTATTTTTTGGTTTTTCAGTGATATACAAATGATAAACTCTTCCAGTCATTATGCAGATAACACAATTTTATCTATTTTATTCTGTTGTTTCACTTGTAGAAAATATTGGCTTGCCTATATGTATAGAATGAGTGCCAGGAACTAATTACTAGTTTCCTTTAATTTGAAATTATTACTAGATCTCACTTCCTGGTATGGAAACACAAGTGTATTTCAGAAATATGATGAATCATTTAGTTCAGGTACGATAGTAATCCAGATATTAAATATTTTCAAGGGAATGGAAAGTTTGGTTTCATGGTGACAGTTTGCTGGATCTGAAGACGAGATTTTTGTGTAATGTTAGATAAGAATTAAACACTGAAAACATATTGACTGATGTCAAAATTATATAACATCTTGAAAGCATAAAGTAGAATGCCATTTATCAAAAAAGGTCTGCAAAGCTCCATTAACTCCCAGTGAATCCAGACTTATCCTCTCAAAGAGAACAGTGACAGAGGTGATACAGAACCATTACATCCAGGAAAACTTAAATATAAATGTGAACTGTAATACCTGCAATGCAGACATTCTAGGAAGCAACAGTGTGAGCAAATAATCAGGGCAGAAAACACTGGAGACTACAACCTAATCTACACTTTAAATCAAAATGGCACAGGGTTAGAGAGGTTAAAGCACTCTAGTTTTACAGCCAAAAATGCACAAGAGAGTGATACAACAAATATCACATTAGCCATCTCTTGCTTGTTAAGCTGATGAGTCACACTTCTTCAATTCAGACTTCAAAAGGAGCTCAGAAAAGAATTATTATGCACTGCCTTGACACTGAAAGACCATGTTGTATCAAGTAATGTACCAGTTTGTAAAAAAGCTGTAGAAATCTGTTATTCCACTTAGACCTTGGAGACATAGACAGTTGTTCAAACACCTAGTAGTTTCACCTTCATTTGCTGCCAAAATTAAATGCCTTTACAGTTAAATTTTCATGCATCTCATTTTTTTCCATTCATGATTATTTTCCTGTAGTATTTTTTCTTTAGTTTACATCAGCAGAAAACCTGCATAGTGTTTTTTTATCTAGTAAATATAAAACCTAAACAACAGACTGAGTTTCAGGTTTCCATTCAACATAGTTCAACAGAAGCACGCATGGTAATCATTGAAGACTATCAGTGACTTTCAAGTAAGTTTGATTTACTAAGAGTACAGCTAAGACATAATCCAGATAAGGAAGGTCTGAAAACTTAGTTGGTCCCCTCCACAAGATGAGTAGCTGTGATCTCTCAGTCAAGCTGTTGCTTTGGTTGTGCTTACTCGAGCAACATCTGTTTCCTGAACTCTGTAATCAACAAAGAATTAGGACAGCCTAGAAATTTATAAAACTTTCAGGAACTGCCATAAAAACAACAATTATTCCAAGCACATTAAAAAGCCAAGTCATGACGTACTAATAAACACAGGGCTACATAAAACAATGATACAGCAATTACGATATACACTAAAAATAAATATCTCCCAGACCAAATGTTCCTACTGTGCCCTCTTCAAGCCTTCAGGCAACTTTCCAGCTCTCAAACTTCTCATATAAAGCAAAATTTCCTAAAACAAATAAGCTAAATGGAAGCAAACTGTCAAAGCCAGGAAACTCACGATTCACAGACACATACACCACTGGAAAATCAACCCATCTGCCTTGTATTTCTAACAAGTCAATATTGTCCCTTGTTTCTTGCTACATCATGTCCTATGCTTTGGCATAATTTCCCTCTCTAGAAGGACTTCATGGGATTCTTCAGGAATGAGGACTTTAAATCTTTCTTTCTGCAGACTCCAGAAGAAGTCACTCACAATATCTGTTTGTACCTTAACAGCATTTTCAGCTAATCCATTAATACTGACATGATTCAATTCTTTTAACACAAACAAGTGATAATCTGATTCAATTTATGACTAACATTTCAGCAAGTAAAGAAGCACTTTTTCTCCTGATTTGTTAGAGAGAGTCTACAGAAGTGAACTCTCTAAGTGGTGCGATAATCCTGTAAATGTGAAGACGGGCTTGGGTGGCTAGCAATGTTACCTGTGGGATTCTGTTTTGAATTCCACCTGTTGATCTTGCTGTGCCTTAAATCATTCCTCCCCTGCTGGGGGAGGACTTCTGAGTCCTTGCCTGGATTTTTGTTAATTAATGGACATTCAGCCTTCTCTGCTCTCAGATAGTTTATTAAGTCTTATCAGAAAAGTTAGAAGTACAGCAGAGGGATGTGAATGCTGAGGAAAATGCGCAGAATGCCGCCGAAATCAAGATAACACGGCGTTTTTAAAGCTAAACAATCCAATCAGTGTTTGAAACGACAGATATTTTCACTTTTCTGCCAATATTCAACAAATGTTTTTAAAACGTCCACAGGAACTGTGGAATTTTCTATCCAATCACTTTAAGCAATTTTGCCGCATTAAATGGAGTAGCATGAAGAACAAGAAGGAGGTTATAAAACAACAACAATCCTCCATTTTGGAGTTTTTGCTTTTTATCTATTTGCTACTTTAACAAACCCAACACCTTTATATTTTCACCCTGTGCAACTTTACATAATATTCTATCACCTAGTTCACACCACAGTGCGTTCAAGTTCTTCCCAGAGAGTTGGCAGCTTTCTCCATGGACGAAGGTCAAAACCAGTGCTGTCCAGGGGGGTAAAACTCCTTAAAACAGGCAGAGAAATATTCCCCGCACTCTGGGCTCCCACAGTTACCTATCACAAAGGCATTACTCTTGTCCAGTTTAAGCAATCTGGAGTTTGACAAACTAGCAGAAACTCATGTGTGACAAACGTAGCACCCATGCTCGTAAAGAAAATCTGATCTAAGGGTTTACCCTAACACTGTAGTCACAGGCCAGTGAGTTTATGCCTGCACTTATTTTAGAAAAGGCAAGAACTCACAAAGCCCCACACTTCCTGTCCTCTGGGGAAACCAGATTTATCTTCTAATTGAACACAAGATGACACAGCTTCCCAATGGAACCAGCACAACTCATAAAAAGTTTGTGTTATGCCTCCTTTCCTACTTTAAAGGCTTGTCATCCACCCCTGCAATGACTCATGGAAGTGTCAGGGTCTCCTAGTGACTTACTGTGAAATCAGAATTGTGCCACCATGTCTGACCATCTAAGATGAAGCAAATTGTATTATAAGCCAAATTCTCACCATCTCATCCATTCCAACTGGATATCAGAGTTTCTTTCATCAACCCAACCAGCTGCCAATTCAGATGGGTTAAAAAACAGCAAAGAAATAGGAATGTTTCTGGGTTTTAATATGATATTTTTATTATTTTTAAATAGATCAACTCATGTCTAAGTCTTCTTAATAAAAGTTCCTGCTTTATTTATTTTAATTATGCAATATAATTTCTTTGGTTGCAATGGTACATAAACTGTTTGAGACTGCAACAAGTAGGATCCAGGTGATCAAGATTTTATTCCTAATGGTCTGATAAAAGGAAAGGCATCTTTTCTCAGTGATCAGTTTGCTCGTCTTAGAAATACCACTAAGTGAAACAATGGGAGGCTTGCTAATGTAGGACATTGTGAGAATGGAATATTATTATATCAGCCAAAGTATATATGACAAAAGAAGTTGAGTGATTCAGTCAGAAATACCACATGGTGACAGTAATTTTACTTTAAGATGAGCAAATTGGCTCCATTCTCTGAACACCTACCACTCATTATTTCAGATGGATCATATTCTAATTTGATACATTCTAGTGTTAATTCTTTTGATTCCAAAAGACATTTTCCAAAGAGCCTAAGATGTCCCTGATTTTACTTAGCTTTAGATGTCATTGGAGTAAAAAGATCATGTCATTGCAGATCCTTTTCAGGCAGAGGATGCAAAGCTGGTTATAAGAAAGAAAAGTATAATGCATAGACACTTTTCCAAGATTATGCTCATTAAATTTGTCACTAGGATAATTT
The DNA here is from genome assembly GCA_013399875.1 of Gymnorhina tibicen. Classification (NCBI taxonomy): domain Eukaryota; kingdom Metazoa; phylum Chordata; class Aves; order Passeriformes; family Artamidae; genus Gymnorhina; species Gymnorhina tibicen. The sequence continues at coordinate 396,042 of VXAZ01008843.1, forward strand.
GTTACTCAGAGTTGAATGACATCAAAATAAAATTTTTAATTAAAATTTATCATGTATTTCAAGCTAATAAAATGGTGATGCTCTAAGAGAAAAATCTATTAACAGGTGCAAGAATTATATAGAAGACAATACTATAGCTTGATTCTTAAACCATACTTCTCCACATGAAAATCATAATGTGTAGAGCTTATTTTTACCAGTCAGCATAAATATTAAAAAGAATGAATCACATAGAAGACAAAAAAAAAAAGAAGACTGCATAACATATACACATTTTTAATACAAATTAATGGAAACACTTCACCACACTTAAGAATTAAAAAGATTACTCACTCATCAATATTTAAATGTTGTTACACCAGGCAAAGAATGCCATTCAGTATGACAAAGCAATTTTAACCAAAGGGTGAATACTTTTTTTCCCTTTACCTACCTATATTTTCTTGTTCCTAATTTTCAAGTTAGTTTGTTGTTATAGCTATCGAAATCTGAAAAAAGGATCTTACATTGTTTTGATCTGATCTCTGAGCACGTTATTGATAGGTAATGAAAACATGAACGTGAGGAGCCACTGTGTAATTCAGAAAGTTCGGGTTTGTGACCTTGGTACCAAGATTGAGAAACTGGGATGCTAATTCAAACCTTCCTAGAATCTTTTCAACAAGGTGTGTGGATTAGCTGGTCACCCTTGTTTCCTAGAGGGAAGATTTAATCACAGTAAGAAATAGTTGGCCTTTTCTGATTGTGAGTGACAGTATCTTAGCGATCACCTTGTCCTTCTCTATGACAGGAACTGAATTCAGAGAATAAACAAGCAAAGAAGTGTTACAAATTCATTTCCTGCTCACAAATTCAAACACTAGGTTCAATTCAGCAGTGTAAATGGGTAGTTTACATGAATATTCTTTTTTTCCTCTCCTTTTCTTTCCTTTTTTTTTTTTTTGAGGGACATGTGTGAGAAAACCATTTATTTTAACCCACTTTAGGATAATGTGAGTTAACTCTGCAGCAAAGCTTCAAATCTATAGTTGACTCATCTAGGAACATGATTTTCCAGTACAAGGAAGGAAATAGTACTATGACTCTCCAGGAGGAATTACATCCAGTCCAGCATTAATAAAATCAAGCTCATTACAGGATTAAATTAAGTAAGTGGTTTTTCAGTTTTTCTTGGCATGACTGTGTTTGACAGCAGTCTTTTCATCACTATTTCTCTGGCATGTAGGTCTGTACAAAAATATACTCAAAGAATAAATACAAATGAAACAGCCTGGGCAGAGATTTTTAATACTTTATGCTAACCAAGCCATAGTTGTTTCATAAGTATATTCCCAAAATGTATCCAGTAAATTTTATGGGAAATGTAGTTGTGCTAGTTTGAAAGCAAACTAGTGAGAGAGTCCAAGTCAGAAATACAATTTAATAGGAAAAATAAAATAAATGCAGTAGCGCAAAAAAAACAACCCACTGACAAGGTCAGGGCACAAACCTGACCCCCTGACAATCAGGGGGTTGGTAACAGTCCAATTAGATGGTGACTGCAGTCCTCCTGGAGTGATGGTTCTGTTGAAGGGTCTGGTCTTCCTCTGAAGGTCCAGCAGTGTTGTAGGAGGGTCTGGTCTTCCTCAGAAAATCCAGTGGTGTAGATCTTATCCTCTGGGATCCCAGTAGGTAAGTCTGCCTCTGCTGTTCCAGGCCCCAGATTTTTATCCTGGTGGGAATGCTTGGTTCCTTCCCCCTGGGCGGAGCATCTCACAATGGGATGGTGAGTCATGGGGCAAGGCACTGATGGGCCCATTAACAGGAGATAGTCCAGGTGCAGGTTATCTCTGAGTCATACAGCAAGGCATTGTTGGGCCCATTAACAGGAGATAGTCCAGAGGGAGGAGGCAAGGAGCATTGCTACACCTGGTCTCAACAGCTCATGGTAATAGAATACACTGTAATCCAGGACAGTAGTATTTATGTAATTTAAATTATTTTAGCTACAATAAGAGAAAAAAGTAGTAAAACTGCATGTGCTGGTTTTTGCTGGGGAAAATTTTCTTCGTAGTAGTTGGTATGGGTTATGTTTTGAATTTGTGCTGGAAGCAGTGTTGATAATTCTGGGATGTTTTCATTATTGCTGAGAGCCTTTCCTGCTTCTCACTAGTCCCCACCAGTGAGGGAGAGGGGACACATTTGGGACAGCTGACCCCAGCTGACCAAAGGGATATCCCACGCCATATGGTGTCATGCTCAGCATATAAAGCTGAGGAAGAAAGAGAAGGGTGGGGGATGTTCTCACTGATGCCATTTGTTTTCCCAAGACACCCTTAGGCAGGAACCCTGCTTTCCTGAGGATGGTTGAGCACCTGCCTGCCCATGGGGCATGGTGAATGAATTCCACTGTTTTACTTTACCTGTTAAATTGTCTTTATCTCCCACGGGCTTTCTCACTTTTGCTCCTCTGATTCTTCACCAGGGAGAGGAAGGAAATTGAGAAAACAAATGTGTGGGGCTTAGTTAACAGCTGGGGTTAAACCACAACACTGGGAAGCTCCATATCAGCAAATACAAAAAGCTTGTATATAGGATTGTCATATTTAAAGATAACTAACTTATTCTTCAGAATTTATATTAATCAGATTTCTTCATTTGGAAGTAAAATAAATAAATGAATGATTCCATAACTGTAGAATCCTGGACCTATAAAGGAAAAGGTCTGGTGAATAGACAATTACATTATTTTATTGGTGGGCTTAAGACAGAAATAAGAACCTAGTGAGTTTCCATACTTGTAAAGCTCATTTCATGAACTCCACACTGCAGTCCATGTGACAGGAAACTTAAGAACTGGAATCTGTGGTCCTTCAGCAAGGCTACCACATTGAGTGTACAGCTGGCAAACATGATAGAAAATAGGTCTGAATTACAGACTACTTGTACAAAGGTTTAATAATAAGACTTAAGGCTCAAAATATCTTCAAAATACCTGAATAGACACTTTTTCACTGAGCAGCTGAAAGCAGCATGGATGCTGATACCCAGACATGTTATTTCTCTGAGAAATCCCTACACTCCTTAAATGGCATATGGAATATACAATTTATATGCCAGATGAAATACTAATATTTTGGAGAAAATCTAAACCATTACCTCTGTTACTGAGATATTTCGCTTCAAGCAGCATTTGCTTTTTCTTTCTGATCCACATATTTTCACCTTCATTTATGCCAGGTTTTGAAACTGCATTAGATTACCTAGCAGTTCCCAGAGAGGGTTTTCTGTTAGAAGGGCAGGTTAAATGAAAATGGGGCCTTTCTATTAAAGTGTCTTCACAAATGAAGGAGACAAAATAAATCTCATTGCACCAATAAATAAATATAAAACCTATCCTGCAAAAGATAATAAATAAATTCTTTGTTATATTACATAGAAAACTGCCTAGAGAAATTCCATTGCAAGAGTTTAACATGAAGGACATACAGAATGAACATTTCTTGAGAATATTTTTACAATACTTGAATGAAAAAATAAGTGGGCCACTTGTTTTCTTCATTCACAGTTTTAAAGAAGGGATTTTTTTTCCCCTTGTTTCTTAGCTCTGAGGTAGTAATAAATATTTTGGATTACTTCATAAAAAATCAGACTTGCAGTGGCTTTTATTAAGTATGTCATATCCTCTTAGTCTAAATTTTGCCTCTCAATAATTCTGTATTTTGTATTTTTCATTAGTCTTTTTTCTTTTAGACCACACAGGCTCTGTCCTAGTATTAATGGAAACTTTATGTGCTTGAGAAGTGGGTTGCATGTGCTGCGCAGGAGTCTTCACAGTCTTTTGCAGCCTGGAGTCGTAATTTCTGTTAAGTTCTCTAAGTCATCAAGACTGTATTATTTGTTTTCCAAATCAATGAAAATGCTCTTCAGATTGTATTCTAAATACAGAGTTAAAATTTCCAGAATTGTAATTCACTCAAGTACTTGACTTCCTACTCCTCTGATGATGTCCTTCAGGACACACGTTTTTAAGAGGAAAACTATCTGAATAGCAAACAATTAGTTTGCTAATTTCCAGAGGCAGAGCTGCTTATTATCTGAAGTAGTAGACACAGTAAAAGTGGAAGAGTTTGGCCTACTCCTTTGGATTAAAAAGTAACGCTATTGAACATTTTACTTTCACAAATATGTTGACCACAACTACATTAAGAAAACACGTAAGTGATACTGCATGCATTAAACTGCTGTAAGCAGTGGCTTAGAGCTAAGCCAAAACTAATCATGACAGTAGCTCTGTTATTAGATTCTTTGTTGATAGGACAGTTTGCACTGCACTGGCTATCATAATTTCAGGAATGAATGTAAAAAATTTTTCTGCCTATAAAAATGTCTTTCACTTGCATAATTACTGACCTTTAAAATGAATCTGTTTTATTCTAATACAGAAGTGAAATCTAAAACCTAGGCCACCAGGAGTATCTATGTAGACTAAATGGGAGTAGTAATTGGAGAGTGATTGCACAGCTGCTCAATAGGGCTGCTTGTTTCTTTGAAATGGAAATATAATGTACGATGTCAATTACATTACAATTACAAAGAGAGGACAAGTGATAATCCTAGCATTTGGCTGTTAGTGTTCATTTGAAAGGCTCCCTTTTCCCACTGGAGATTGTAATACGCTTCAGCGTGCATAGGAATATATTCTGTGGGTGACAAATGACTGAAGCAGTGTGAGGATTTCTAGCTCAGCTACCTTTACCTTTCTACACACACACGTACATACACATATACAGACCTTTGAGAAAACAGGTAGGAAATTAGTTTGCTGGAATAGACGCATCTAAATGACATCTGGATCACTGTTTGTCATCCCCTCATCTTATTTCTACCAGTGTAAAATAGCTGAATTACTAATGAGAAATAATCTGTAAAGACCAGTCTCTATATATACCTCTATGCAACACAACAGAGATAGGGCTAAGATATATGTTGTTGCCTACATTTAAAACAGGCATACCTGAGCAATTTGGTTTGGATGTTTTCTACCACATGTAGGCCTTCTGAAAGCAAGTTCATGAACTATTTATGAGTATATAGCAGTTATTTACACAGTAGAAAGGCAAGACTAAAATGACATGAGGCTAAGCATCAATTTCTTCAAGACCCCAGCAAAGGCATTTGAGGAATGATTGTTGATGACTAATGGCTGAGAAGTCAGCAGGGAAGTGTTGGCTTCTGTCACTCATTGGAAATTTCTTATCTTGAAAACCTGAGCTAACTTTCTGACTCTGCTTTTTTTTTTCCCCCTCATGATTTCATACCTTTCCTTCCCTCTGCTTTTTCCTGAGTTTCTGGCTTACTAATAACTCAATAAGCACTTGTGTCTTTTTATTTCCTTCTGTCACAGGTCTTTAGCCCATGAATTCACTGGTAGCTCAAGAATATTTTCTTCTTCTGAGATGCTGGGTTAAAGTCACCAAACTGACCTTCATCAAAATGGGTCCTGCTCCCCGACAGCTGAACCTTGGTTGGGCATCTGCAAAAGGGAGCAGCCAGGCTCTGGTCAGTGCCCATGTTTGTTCTGGTGCTGAGGTGAGTCAACAGCTTCAGGGAACCCACACTGCTGAAAGTTATTAACACAAATACTGCATATTTGCCTATGCACTCTGTTACAGAGATAAGATTTTTAGAGGTTACTGGGTGGGTACTTTTTTATATCTACCATGCTTCAGCTGTAGACAAAACTAAAAATCTACCCACTGCAGTCAGTAAAATGTAATGTGATCAATGTCTATTTGCAGAAATGAAAATGTTGTATGAATCCCATGAAAACTGTTAGCCCACTAGAAGCAGGTGTCTTCAACTCTAATCTTCTGTAATAGTGAACAAGGCAGACAGAAAGTTCACATGCAGTACAGAGCTTACATCCATATTAGATGCATTGATTCTATGTATAAACAATGGGTTACATGATTCATTTGGTTTTCATTTCTGCACTGCAGCAAAGGTTAACTTGAAGTTAGCAGAAAAACAGGAAACAAAAGTGTGCTGGTTCAATGAATCACTTTAAGGCTATAAATATATTCTTTAAAAAGTACATATGGTTTTCTGATGACAGAAATGTCCAGGAAAAAGACTTACTGGTGTGAGTGAGACAGCACCAGCTGCATCAGAGCCCTGTAGCTAGAAAGTAACATTTGGATCAGCATAATTTATAAAGAAAAAAAATGACTTGAATATGAGACAGATTTTCTGGTTCTGTAAACAGGGATATAGAGCAATACTGAAATGTATGTGCATTAGTTTGTCCTGGAATGCTATACTGTGCGTAGGAAGGAATTCTGAAATTAGAGTTACTATAATTACAGAATGTTTGTCTCACATAATGTACACTGTACTTTGTATCAGTTCTTCCATTGCTACTAAGCTCAAATAGAATTTCTGGAAAATGGCTTTCTGAAGGTGAGGCATTGTCTGCCACTGAGGGTTTTTTTCTTAGGGCTCACTTCTATAGAAATAATTTGCCCAATCAGAATCAAAGTATAGATTGGGATTCAAATGTTTTGTCTTCTTAAAATGGAACATAACAGAAATGTTAAAGTGTCATAATTCGAGAGAATTCTAAAGAGGGGGGACAGCTCTGCAGAGCTCTATGGCCCCGTTGCGCAGGGGCACCCATGCCAGCAGCACACAGGTGAGAACAGGCAAGCACAAATCCAGCATTCACAAGCAACGACTGGGCATAATCTTGTATGAGCAAGGGAGTAGTATGTGAGAGAATGAAGGATTTGAAAGAAAAACAAAAAGATTTAGGAGCTCAGAAGGATCTATACCCCCAGTGCCTGAGAGATCCAACACAACTGTTGGACACATGAAGACAAAACAGCCAAGACACGAAGGGCACCCGCGTTCATTCCTGCAGCATGTGGCACTGCTGGAAGGCTGTTAAGAATGGTAGGAAAGTAAAAGAGGTTTTCAAGACAGATAAGGAGTTTATTTGGAGACTGGATAATTTGCTTAATAATCCCATTCTCTCTTACCAAAGGAGCAACACGATGCAGTTGCTGGAAGTTAAAGTCAAGCAAACCCAGGTTAGAAACATGATTATCAATTGACATAACTTCTCCAGTAACACATTCATCTGATGTATGAAACCTTGAAATAGCATTTAGATTCACTCCACCTACAATCTCAGTAACTGAAGTGCCTATTTCCAGAGTTTTATAGTAAGTACAGAGGAATAATTATCTTCAAGGGACTACTGAAATTCTAGAAATTCTGAATAACTGAAATTTTTTTCTTAATTTATCATAAATTCCTAAATTGGGAAGCTCAGATTTTTAAAATTCAGTGAGATACATCAGGGTTTCTCTCTCTCAAGTTAACATGCACACCTAGCTGAACACAGTAGAGTAAATTAAATTAAAACAAGGGTGAAATCAAGAAGCAAATGAGCATGAATAAAAATCAGACAAAAAGAGAGAAGAAATAAATTTTTAAAAAGCAAAGAGATATCACCACCTTGTAAAAAACCTGTCTCAGGGAAAATGATACTAGTGATTGCTCTTGAGAATTAGTGGACTCTGGAGTGGAAAGCTATTCAATGGGTACAACACATGGATATAGTTCAGTGGCTACAATATATAGGCAAATAGGTTACCTGAATGCATAATTTAATAAAAACCAGTAGAAACTATTACTTTTCTGCAGATACGTGAAAACCAATTTTTGCCATCTTTGCACTAAAGATGACCTAGAAGATGTCAATTGATTTCAATGTGAGTGAGTAATAATGGAGTAAATGACTGCTCATTTTAAATGAGACTGTCAAAACAAGGTCCTGAGCAAGTTAAATGATCAAATAAATGAGAGAACCCGGGGTCTGTGGCATCAAATACAGCCTGGGGACCAAGACATGTTAAAGAAAATGGAATGCAAGCAATGAAAATAAAGTCTTGCAAAACTGATGCAGACCTTCTACACAATAACAAAGTTGATACCTATTAAGGTAGAAGCAAAATGGAAGTAGGATCTATTTAGAGTGCATTCAGAGTTGTTCTGCACATCAGTCTCTTTAACACAAATTTAAAAACCCAAACCTAACAATTTCTTCAGCATTGATATTCTGTCACTGAAGAGGTAGTCTGTCAAAAGCAAAATGAAACTCAGTTCTCACCAGTTGTAGGAGGGAGAGGGAATTAAGTAGAGAACCAAATCAAGTGGACATAGCAATAAATTAAGATATCAGAAACCTAAAAAAAATATAAAAATATACACATACTGCACTGCATAGCCAGAAGAAAAACATAGAAGGGAGATCGCAACTTTACAGTGCTAGAAGATAGAAAAATTCTTCCAAGAGAAATAAAGCATGCTGTAAACCCCTGGACATTTCACTTATGTGAGTCCTTGAAAATAAGCAGCTTTCGAAAGGTATCGGTCTAGCTGTGGAGGTGAAAATAATGGTGGATGGCAGTTATGAGTCACAAACTTGTGTATTGCATAATTTCATCTCCAGTTTTAAAGACAGACTCATCTTACCTGAAAAGGTAGGGGTTTTTGGACTACTAAGCATATAAATATTTGCACAACTGTGAAGAGGATGCCATGAACATAAATTCAAATACAAAATGGATAAAACCAGCTGGTGTATAATCAATATTTCTATCAATGTAGTTACCTTAGTAGAATTTGCTGCATGTGATGTGTTGACCCTGGCAGGATGCCAGATGCCCACCAAAGCTACCCTCTCACTCCTCAACTTGACAGAAGACAAAGATAAAAAAAGGCTTTTGGGTTGAGATTAGGACAGGGAGAGTTCATTCATCAGTTACCATCATCAGCAAAACAGACTTCACTTGGGGAAAAAACCCAGTAGGATAATGAAGAAAACCCCCAAATCTTAAAAGCATCTTATCTCTCTCCCGGCCTTCTTCCTAGGCCTAGCTTTACTCCTGATTTTCTCTACAACCTCCTCCCCCCAGCAGTGCAGGGGGATTGGGAGTGGGAGCTACAGTCAGTTCATCACATGTTGTTTCTGCCGCTCCTTTCCCCTCAGGGAGATGACTCCCCACACTGCTCCAGCGTGGGGTTCCTCTCACAGGAGACAGTCCTCCACAAGCTTCTCTGATGTGAGTCTTTCCCACAGATTACAGTTCTGCTGCTGCTCCATTGTGGGTCCTTTCCATGGGATACAGTTCTTCGGGAACAGACTGCTGCAGTGTGGGTCACTCATGGGATCACAAGTCCTTCCAGCAAACCTGCTCCAATATGGGCTCCTCTTTTTAAACGTCCACAGACCTTGCCAGAAGCCTGCTGCAGCTTGAGCTTCTGATGGAGTGACAACATCCTTTGGGCATCCATCTGCTCCACCGTGGACCTCCGTGAGCTGCATGGACAGGGGGTCAACCTGCCTCACCATGTTTTTCACCACAGGGTACAGCGAATCTCTGCTCCAGTACCTGGAGCACCTCTTCCCCCGACTTCTTCACTGACCTTGGTGGCTGCAGAGCTGTTTCTCTCACACAGTCTCACTCCTCTGTGGCTGCAGTTGCACAGGTGGGTTTTTTCACCCTTTTTAAGTACGTTACTCCAGGGACACTACCGCCATTGATGATGGACTTAGCCTTGGCCAGTGGCACATCTGTCCTGGAGCTGGCTGGCATTGGAGCTGTTGGACATCGGGGAAGCTTCTAGCAGCTTCTCTCAGAAGCCAACTCTATGACGCCAAGCTACCAAAACCTTGGCTCACAAACACTGTACAGTAAATAAGAACCTGATACTATATACCCTCAATAGTTACACTCCAGAGACATTGCGCAGTTTTAGCTGATAGCATATTCCAGTGTTGCACTGTACACGCTACTGCAAAGCATTCAGGGGTAGCCTGAACTACCCACATGACTGACTTTTTCTCCCCATTTGTAAAACAACAATTTTATGGGCTGTTACAGGGTCAGATTCTCTGTCATATACCAAGTAAGAAATAATTAGGCTTGCATAGCCATAAAGACAAAATTTGAATTGTCATGGCAAATCTGCACAATCTCAGGCAGGGTTCTTACAAAGCGTTCACTTGTGATGCACATCTGCAGATTGAGGGAACTGCCTCTACAGCCACATGAGATGTTGGATTGTATGCTGCAGCTCCTTTACTGCTACCTGTACTGACCTGACAAACACCTGGGATGCAACTCTGAATTTGGGGAAAACTTCATATTCTTGATCTGTGATTGTCTCGGTTTCTCACACTGCCAGTATGATGAAGAGTACTGGTAATCACACTGCACTTCCCTAATGCACTGTAGGACTCATAATGAAATTTTTTGTCAATTTATACTGAGTGCAAAAATACTGACCTTTTGGAAAATCCATTCTAGAAAGTTCTCCTGGTTTTATGATTTAGCGAATAATATACATGAGAGTCTAACTCCTAGAAACTGTTTCCTGTGATTTCTTCTTTTTCCTGGTGTAGTTTGTTTAAGAAGTTAATGTGTCCTTTCCCTGACTTGTACTTAATGTTGATTTGCTCAGGTCACTGCAAATCTGCCACTACCATTGGGTTATCAGTCACTTGAAATGCCTCCAATTTCTCCATAGATGGTGGGTTTCCATACACCAGCAAAATTTCGAACAGGATTTTTTCTAAACTACAGCTTCAGAAAGATGCTCTGTCATGCAAAAAACGTTGAATGCTATAAGAACAAAATTTAGGTGTAGAGGAGAGCAAAGAAAAATTTACAGTCTAAATATTGCAGTGTATTCTCTCTGAGCACATCCTCATTAATACATGAAAAAATACAACAAATATACATATTATAGTAAATACACTACTACACTATAGTAAAAACACTACTTTTGGCATAGGAGTAACACGGTGCAATGCGTGAAGTGTCCTAAGTGCTTATTAAACCAAAGCTAGGTTGCCACAGACCCAGTCATAAATTAACTTCCCAGACAAGCACACTTGTAACCATGGAAGAGAGTGTCCCTATGTCTTAAAACCCTACAAATGATTCAAATGCCAAGACCCTTCTTGGCTGAGCTTGAACTCATACATAGGGTCAGAGGCAGAAATTTTCATTTGCAAGAAAATTAGGCGTAATTTCTTTTAAACTACCTGTAACTAACTGAGCCTATGAATGCTCCTCAGTGTTAGTTATCAGCTACTGATTTACTATTTATTTTCTCATCTTCTGTGCATGAGTTATGATGGGGGAGTGGGAAAACTTAAATTTTTATCCATGGAAGCTTGAGGATCTCCCCACGCTCCCTATAGGCTCCTCCAGCAAGGCTCACCCCAAGCCATGCCTTGGCAGCTGGGACTGTCCATTCAAAACAGACAGAAAGCCCTAATTCATCTTTATTTAGAAACTAATCAAGTGTCATCTTGTATGGTATTGATTTCCATGTAGTCAATGGGCATTCTGTGTCCTTGAGATGTGGCTCAGAAACTCAGGTGGAGACAGAAGTGAAGAGCTCTGCAGGGAGAGAGGCAACATGTCCATGGCCCTGCCCTTCCTGAGCTCTGTCGTTCACCTGCACCGAATGTCTTATCCTGCTTTCCCCAGGCAGCTGGGGAGTTAAGCAAAGACAAAGATCAAAATGAAATGTGTGTGTGGGTTATTCCTTGCATACAAAAATAAGGATTTTTCACCCTCTTAAAAATTATTGTAGCCTCACTGTGAAAGAATTGCTTTGAGAATTAAAAATCTAAGGACAGAGAGATGATACCAATCATAGATGAGGCTGGATGAGAAGCAATGGCTGTACAAGATGATGTTAAGTAGCCTGTAAAGAAATCCTCCAGTTAGCTTGTGCATGCAGTTAAATAATTTGGAGTAGTTATAATCTTGAAGGATGGTTAAATAATAAGCAAGCCTGTAAAATCACAATGTGAAATATGGTATTATTTTGTGAACTGCTGTAACATATGGCTCTGAGTATGTGGAATCAGATTTGCAATGCATATACACATACAGAAAACACACACGAGCATATTAATCAACATGCACGTGGAGTGCTTCCCAGTCAGATGTCTCCACTAGACTTCATTAATTTAAGAAGATCTTCCTGAAATTGTACCATGTTCATCAGGTTAGAAAGAGAAAAATAAACATTCATATTTGCTTGATTTTTTGAGAGTAGGGTGTCAGTTAGTTTCCTGGTACAGACTTTCAGTCATAACAATTAATCTTCCAGGAAAATTTTCCTTTTATTTGTTTTAGAAATTTATAATTTGGGTCTGAAAAATAAGTAATTTCATGTTTCAGGTATAGCAATATATTGAGACCTCTTATCCTCTCCTCACACAGGGAAATGAGCTATTAGCAGATGTGGAACACCCAATATACACTCAAAGCCTACTCCTGCTAAGTTGTAAGAACTTCTCTGATATCATTAGGTTTTTACTTTAAAACTCATAATTCATTCATTCCTGCTGAAGATGACTGACAGTGTTAGAATGGATGGCAAATGTCTCACAAGTAATAATTTTTATGCAAACCTCAGCATTAGTTTACACAGTTACCACATCTTTGATATGACACCACTGGCAATCCATATGAAAAGTAAAGCCACAGCCTTTGTCTGTGTACTCATAGCAATTTTCCCAAACAAAATTATTAATAGCATCTTAGCATCCGGGATAAGAAACTTGAAAGTCAGACTAGATGTATTTTCCATTCACAGTGATTATCATAAAATATTTTTATGCAGAAAAGGAAGACAGCCATTTCTATAACAAAGAAGTAAATCCACGCTTCTTCAAGTACATTTTCCCTTTGCCACTGATTTTCTGAATCATGTTTCCTTAAAAATTTGAAATATAATTTTCCTTTCAAACTGTCAAAAATAATATGCATAAGAATAAACAGGTGTCAACAATACACAATCCACCTAGTAGCTGATATCTGTGGCATCACATAATTGTATCTCTTCCTGTGAATAAAAGTTACCTAGGCAGCGTCCCCCTCCCCAATGCTAAAAGTGGTGAAGAAAGCAAAAAAACAAAAACAAAGCTCTTCATTTGTTCCTGTGTTTATCTGTATCTATATATGTGTGTGCAGTATGTATATAAATATATATAACTTGTTGCATGGATGAGAAAGTTTAAGGCATTCCCTCTGGTTCCAAATTAAAAGAACATTTTACAAAACAGAGGCCTGTGGAATAAAGGAATTGTAGTAAGTGTGAATAATCTGGGACAATGCATTGGATCCAGCATCGCTGCCAGATTGGTGCAAGCACAAACAAACAGGCAGTTGGTTACGCTGACATTCTTTCTCTAATGCAACTACTTTGTCTGCCTGTTTGCAGTGCTCAGATCACAGCAATGACAATCAGGACTATGTGTCCTCTACAAGCACCAGAAAAAGTCTTAATTTCATGTTATCTTTATTGTGTATTTAACATACTGGTTTGTACTACATTTCTAAAATAAGGTCTCTAAAGTTCCTAGGTCACTACATGAAAAGCAAGTTCCTGCCTTTTTTCAGCTTTCATGAAAAATAACAAGTGACATGTCCAGGTGACATTGTGGGTTTTGCCCTCACCATGGTATAAAATACCAACCAGGTTACTAATATGTTGAATCTGTCATCACCAACTATAAACAAAGAATTCAAACCAACTGTCAGCAATAATAAAGGTAACATGGTCACTGTGAGACTGCAGATTTGGTAACCTCTGTGTGTTCTTGTATACCACAAGGAATCTGCTAGAAAGAAGTTATTGCTACTTTCTCTTTTTCTTTTTTTTTTAGAACATCATCAAGGGTTATGTATCAGAAGAGTATCTTCTGTGGAAAATCTTGCTTGAGATAATTCCTATACTAAAAGAAGGGATAGCTATACTACTAGTTCCATACACTGTGAATTTATTGTGGTAAGGTCTATTTAGCTGACAAATGTTTGTACAAATTTTCCTGAGCAAAGCAAGTAATTCTGGCTTTTGCAGAGTCTGATACAACTTGCTTTGAAGGGGAGCAGGCTGTGATGGAAGACCTAATTCATCTCAGTCTCCATAATGCCACGGAACTGGAGACAAGCCTAACAGCAGCATCAAGTATGAGCCTAAAAAGACCAATTATGTTAGTAAAGGCACCATGGGCTCAGTACCTGCAAAGCTTCTTTACTACTGCAAACAAAATGAGCACAAAAGTTAAGGAGCAGACGAAGATTCTATTACACTGAATACACTAAATCTTCAAAGCCTCATTTTATCTGTAAGAAAGCTGTAAGACAAGTTATCAATTGTTCTACTTGGTCCTTTCCTTAGATGTTTTTGGGAAGTTGTTTTTGGACTGCCAGCTCAATGTTTTTCTTCCCTTAGCTTGACAGGTCTTAAACAATGCTTCTCGGGGAGCCTTCTGGCCAGAACCACTTTTGGTCATTTTCAAACAATTTTTGAAAATCCTCTGCTGGTTTTGGAGCTTAGAGCTCAATTTTGTTCCAATTTCCTTCCTCTGTTCAGGGTAGATGGTGAATTATTAACTTCCAAAGTCAGTATATCTACTGAACAAGTGTTCTTAACCTGAAATACCAACCTAGGGAGTTCAACTCATGCATTCCTTTCAGCACAGCAGAACATTGGCTCTACCTCCTCCCCTTTCTCTCCTAATACCAAGTGTTTGACTCTAGCTGTTTTCTTCAGATACGTTCTGTCTATATTACTGAGAAATCTTGATCTGCTTTTGGAGCGTATTTTGTAAAGTCAAGTAAGAAGGCCTTACAAAATCTTTGACTGGCCATTGTGAGCTGTGGGCATGGGTCCAGAAATGTTCCAAACTTCACTGGCTTTAGCACAAAGCTACAGGTGAAAAATGCAGTAAAATTCTGAAGTGTTTTTCAGCCTCTTATGATGTCAATTGGCAAGTGCCCCAGTAAATAGTCAAAGCTAAGCAAGAGCATAAGATGGGCCAGATTTTCCAAGATATTGAGATCACTTTGGGCTATTTATGTCATATAAAGTGAATTTGCAGAACACTATGATGCATAGATTTAAAATTCAGAAAGATGCTGCTGTTTGAGTTCTGTGAGTTGTCAACAAGATACTGTATTAGACAAACCAGTGGCCTAATCAAGCCTGGGAGTCACTTTTTGTTGATTCAAGAAATCTAGCATACAGAAAAATAATCCTCTTTGCCTTTGTAGATCTTGGAAATGCATATTTATTATTCCCCTAAATCCATAGCTGGAACAGAATTAATAGCTAGGATATGACTAAACTGATCTGCACAACATAGCAGGGAGATGAGGTTTTAGGGATAAAAAATAAAAGCCCCCTGTTAGTGTTAGAAAAAAGTTAGGACCCTTTACCGCTATCACAGAAGTCATTATCCTAGGCATTTTACAAGTATTCGTTCCTTTTTTTCCTCATAGTAATGCCAAACAGCACAGTTGGCTTTGCTGAGAGCTCAACATATCCTATGTTCCCACTAATGATTGTGGCAAAAAGTCACGCTTCAGGGTGTAAATTAATCACCGGCATTTAGAGACTGAGAGAGAATCAATAAAAAACTTGTAGTACTGCCTACCTTAACAAATTTCTTTCTAAATACACTTCAGCTATTTTGGCTGGTTATTTTGAAAGTTTTTACTTGAAACTTGCAGCTTCTATTTGCCCCAGACCTTGCCAGTGCCCTGAGTGCATTCCCCTCCCAGTGATGCAGCTAGAGGGTGAAGGTGTGGGTCCTGAGCCCAGGGCCAGCTCCCTTGCTGGCAGCAGGGGCTTGGAGTAGCTTCTTATTCCTATTCTGATCCAGCCCCACTGCCGGGGCTCTCTGGCTCAGCCCCGGTGCCATGTGAGCCCTGCAGAGTGGCCGGGTGATCGCTGGGCTGGTCACTCTCTGGTCACTCACACAGACCCAGCCCAACCCTGACGTGCTGCTCAGCACCCCAGCCCCTTCTGGCTGAGGTCTGGGACCCTGCCAGCCCTGTTGCCTCTCTGCATCCTCTTCTGGCTTACGCGGAGCAGCAGCCAGCCCTCGCAGCACCCTGGGGGTACTGGCTGCTTCCTCGGACCTTAAGAAGATGACAGTGCTATAGAAAGCCTCCATGTAAGCTAAGGGAAGGCAGGATGTTTGAAACATCTTAATTTTTCTGGAAAAATTGTCTGACTTCAGGTAATGAAAAGACTGTTCCATGAGATAGTAATTAACAGTCCCTTCAGCACACAGAAGTCCACTGCACAGGATTCTGCTTTGTGGCACAATGGCTCATCTCTCCATAACATTACACACTGCATGCTGCACACCAGCTTGTGATTCAGTTTACAGGTATTTCTAGAAAACTATTTTATATATGAGCCAAATTGAAATGTCCAAATCATGTCTCCACTAATGATGTTTTCTGGAATCTGAACCACATCACCAAGGAATACAGCTTTCTGGGGATGTCTCACACAATCAAATGGAAACAGGATGGAAAGAAATTTCTAGTGAATGACAACAGTGAACCACCCTGGCATGTGCCCAGTACAGCCAGAGAAAGTGAACTTCTAGTTCAGCTTCACAGTATGAATTTGTCCCACCTTTTTGTCTATTTCTTCAGGACAGAGAACCCTCCACAAGTTGTGCTACCTATGTCAGAGTGCACCACTCTGTTGTGGTGACCTGGAATTCAGGTCCTCCTGAGTAGAACATCAGGAATTGTAATCTCTGTAGAGAGATGGACTCCTTTAGAGGGAGACTGAGGCCACTTCCAGATTCTAGGCTCCTGTGTAACTACTTCTGCTGGCCTAAAGAGCTCCACATTGAGAAGGATCCCTTGGGCTCCTCAAAAGCTCAACATTCACATTCCAAGTCAGGTTTCTAGGTTGCCAACAGAACACGCAGGGAAGAGTATATGATAACCTTGTACAAATTAGTTACTGAAAGCTCTGAAAAAAAGGGGATGTGATTCAGACATAACTCAAGGAACTAGGTATCTTCAATCCATTATATTTCCTAGTGAGGAATCAGGGATTTTAATTCTTACATTTGTGATTGAAAGTCCTGCCCAGTACCAAGAACCAAGGCCACACATTTATCTTCCTTGTAAAAATACCTTTAAAATAAGCAGAAAAATAAATTACCATGTCACCTGCCACAGAATTCTGTGACTGAAACTTGGAAATTTTGAAAATATCTGGTGGAAAGAACCAACAACAAGAAAAGCTGAGCTTTTTTGATCTTCTAGCTGCTAGGTTCAAAAGCTACAGGAACCTAGCAGTGAATTCAGTGCTTGTAAAGTATAAGAAGGAAGCAAAAAGGAACCTTTCCCTTTCATAAATATGATAAGGAAAAGATATTTACCTTTGCATTCAAAAGATATTTGATTGTGGTTTTTTTTTTCTTTTTTTTCCTCATGCCTTATATGATATAGGATCTTTTTGTAGGATTGTTTTAAAATATGATCTGCTTAAAGGCAATGTGCTCAGTCCCTGGGTGGGAAATATGCTTCATTTAAGTCAACAGCAATCTGTACTGCTGATTAAAAAACAAGTGCTGATGGGCTTCACAGGGAATCTCATCCATCAAGCCCTAGCTAAGAAGTTGGTAGAGAAAATGATGGTGGGAGGAGGGGAAGGATGGTGGACAGCGTTCAGTGAAACATGGAACAACAACAGCAACAACAAAAAATCATGAATTGTCTGTTCTTATAAGTTCTATCAGTGTGGAAAACTGGCTTGGAAAAGAGAATTTCAAACTGTTCGATGGTTGCATGTCCTGGGAATTCATACGAACTTTGTCATCACTGCCAGTTTCATAAAAGAATGAAGTCTCCAGCAAGGCACAGATGGTAATTCTGAATGAACAGATGATTATGCCAAGAGAATATTATGCTTGGAAACACATTTTATTGATATATGAGTAAAGTTGTTAGAAGGACATCTATGAAAAACAGGACCTAGCTCTTTATTGAACACCTGAATACAATGAGAAATTAAGGAGTGGCTAAAGGCTATTTCATGAATTCTTCAATCCTGCTTACTGGGAATTAATTGGAGAATTATCAAGAAATATTGATAATTAAAATGGTACTATGATTTGTGAGAACCACAAAAAGATGTGTAAACAGCAACAATTAGACATTAAGCTGTATTTACCTAAACTGCAAAGAGATTATGGCATAGGTATTGGATTTCCAAACAGAGGGGCCAAATTCTCCATTGACTTTGAGTCTAAATTAATTTCACTGAAGCGAAAAAAGTTCTGCCCATTGATGTTTATGGACTCACAAGCCCAAACATATGCTGGTTGTGCTGTAAGTTAATTGGTTTGCAATTGTTACATGCATTGACTCAGTAGAGTTATTTCCAATTACACCTGTGTCATCCCACAGCCAAGCTGGCTTCCCTGACTTCAGTGGAATTGCTGAGACTGTAAACCAAGGATCTGATATGATGAGGCATCAGAAAAGGAGTGCATGATTTCTGCATCACTGGCTTTGAAAATGTTGACTTAATACTTCATATGACTATTACTAAGTGAAGGCTGGAAAAAACAGATTTGGATTCCACATCAGTTTCAAATCTAAAATTGCATCCTTGAGGTCAATAGTCTCTTTCCTGTGACTTCAAGAGGGTTAATGTAGGGGAAGAAACACATCACATGAGATTTTTCTTGGGGGTGAAATATATCCAGCAGTATGTCTTGCAGGGACACTTCATAGGTGTGAGCCTCAGCTTTTTCCATACATGTTCTTGAGCATAGGAGGCAAGTCTCAGAGACAGATGACACTGGTGAAATAATATAATCTCTGTAGCTTGAAGGAAACTATATTCATCACCAACATGCAATCAAAAATAATACATATCCCTTAAAAACTTATCCTGATGCCAGTGATGAAAATACATGAGGGATTGCCTAACCCATTTAAAAACTATTCATATTAGTTACAAAATAATGTATGAAATTAGGAATAACCAATGGATTTGGATTAAACTGGGAGGGAGGGGTGTGGAGAGAAGACAAAAAAAAAGAGAGAAACATTCTTTTAAGTTTCTTCTTCAATGTGAGACAAATGCGAATTTTAGTAAAGGAGAAATTAGAAGGAAAAGGAGAGATTACAGGAATTCCTGCTTCCCACGTTTTTCTGCTGCTGTAATTGAGGGGTTTGTGGCATTAAATGTAATCCACGGGTCAGATTATAATTCCACTTTTGAAATGGTGCAGGCTGATTTCAATGCCAATAAAGTCATATTAGAGCAAAGCAGTGAAACATCAACCATAAAGCCATTTGTATGTGTGAGATGAATACATTAGCTTCCCAGCAGATGGCTGTGAATACTTCCAGACAGAGCATGTCTTGGGCTTTCAAGAACCATTTATCAAAAAGAACACTGAATCATCTTCAGTTCTGCAGTAATCACTCCAGGGAAGCAAGTGCTAAATGCTTTCAAGATCAGAGACAAATGTACTGCATTGTCAGCTGCAGGTGCAGTGGCCACTGGTCTATGCGTCGCATCGACTGGGACTTCATGAGCACCCATTACTTGTTGTTTTGTGATGCCAGAGATATACACCTCTGAGTATTTCTTTTAAAAATATTATTTTAATCAGTGGCAGAAAGCA
Source organism: Gymnorhina tibicen (assembly GCA_013399875.1). Lineage (NCBI taxonomy): Eukaryota > Metazoa > Chordata > Aves > Passeriformes > Artamidae > Gymnorhina > Gymnorhina tibicen. The sequence goes on from VXAZ01008843.1 coordinate 415,576, forward strand.
TGTAAATTACATTTTAAACATCCCGAATGACTCAGTAGCTCCATTTCTTATGATACTTCTGGATTCTGCCATTGTGAAGTGAGAAGTGACCAGTAGATATTTAGAAAAAGGAGATCTTTATTAGGTAAACACGGAAAATATTTCCTAGCTTTTTAAATAGATCTTTTTAATGAAGAATGCAGAAATCTATTTGGTAAAAGGGTTTTAGACTTCAGCTAAAGAGATCCTGTGTAATATTGATGGAATAATAGGATTAACATTTTTGGGTTTAGGACACCTTCCATTGAACAATGCCAATTCAATGTGCAGACCTAATTTTACAACGCTTCCCATCAGTCCAATGATGTAGCCAAACTTTACCTAGTGGGCTACATTTCTCCTACGCAAACAGGATGAAGGCACACAGCACCTCAAGAGGTGAGTGCTGAAATTCAGGGAACAAATAGTAATATTCTTACTGGGGATTTAGTATCAATTCTTACTGGATTGGAGCCATAACAGGATTTTTTAAGTGCCTGATGTGATGCCGTATCTTACATTTTAGAGATCCTAAAGCAGACACAGCATGTAGGGAATGTATAATGAGCCATTAGAAAAATTGAAGCCTGTAAATGTCTGGAGGGCACTGGTCATGTTTATTGGCTGTCATTTAGGAAACAGGGGACAGCTGCTATAATAGAAAGTGAAATGTCAGAATCTTTCAGTCAATGTATTCTACACTTAGGACAGGTATGCAAAGTCTGGAACAGACAAAAATGGCAATTTACTTCCGTAATCCTTAGCAATCCCATCTACAGTGCTCTGTCACAAACAGATTGCTTATGCGTTTGGTGAATAAACAAACATGATGCCATCATGTACTACAAATGTTAAAAGGGCACGTGATGGTTGTAGTTTATTTTTCATGTGTATAAATGTTCAATTACACTCTGCCATGTGTAAATATCTTGGCAAAAATTAGACAAAAATAATCTAAGAATGGCATTACCAGACAAGGGTGTAAATCCATATACTCAGAAGTGTGCATTGTTCTACCAGATGGAAATGCCAGGACAGTTGGCATTCAGAGAACTATGAACTTCCCAGCCATTCCCAGTTTCTCTTTTGCCTGTGTGCAGGTCCATGGCATCAGCTGGTGACAAGAGTAGAATTAGTCCTGTTATATTTGAAAACAAGGAAATGGAAATTCAGGGGGATTTTGCAATATCAGATAATAGCATAAACTGCCTTTTTAGGCATCTCTTATATGTTCATATTTATATAGATGATTAAGGCGTGCTTTTCTATTTTTTTAAATTGGATTTTTGTTGACAGAAAATGTTCATCAAGATTTGGTTCCAAATCCTAAAGAATGCATCAAGATTTGTATAGCTCCCACTGAAAGTAATATGACTGAATGTTCAAATAGCCACTAGGGAAAGACATGTTCTTTGATGGGCTAAAGAAAAATGTTCTTTTTCACACAGACTTTTTAAAATACAATTGTTTTATGCAGAAAGCATTTAATGGCTATCTGTTTATCTATTTTAATAGACAAATGTACCAAACCTAAGGCCAGATTTTTTTTTATAAAAGTGCAAATTAAAAGCTACTTATTCATTTCTTGACCATTCATTTCTCTCCACCGGTCTGGAGGAAACAAGACAAAACTTCTTCATTTTACATCACCTTATCAGAGAAATTGTAAGCAAAAAGTCTGATCCTTCATCCAAAGGAGTGAAAACATGCAGAACCATTCCATAGCAGAGAAAGAGCAAATGGAAACTGTGTTTCTTCAGTTACTGGAGAGAAACAGTCGTTCTTATCCTCTCATAAGCTTCTTCTTCCCTGTCATGAAGCAAGAAGATTAAATTTTCTTCCCATGTAGTTTCTGTTCTATAAGAGTGGAGTATTTGTGAAAAAGTACCTCAACACTTATTAGAGTAATTTTTTTATTCTTTGCCTTCATCTTTTCGCCCTTCCAAAAAAAATGATGTTGGAGACAAGAAGAGATCGAACAGCTGAATTAATCAGACCAAGCACTGGTTGTTCTCAGGTCCTACTTAGCTCATGTTGTACTGATTGACTGCACTTCTCAAAAGGGTGTCAGAAACTAGGAAGCCTTGTAGGATCAAGGTCTGCTCTATTTGGGAAACTCAGTAAATCTAATGGATCTGGGTATTTTTGGCTGGATCCTAGTTGCTAGGATAACACCTATGAGGTAAGAAACAAAGCAATTAACAAATTAGTTCCTTAGGAAATCGACACAGCTCAAATTAGACAGGAACCCTGCTAATTATTACCCTTTGTTTTCCTATTTGTCTTCTTTCAACCACTTATCAATAAAATGGACATTGATTTTTGAAATTCTGGTCCTAAAACCAAACAATATTAAAAACAACAACAGCAACAAAAATCCAAAGTAAAATTCTAGTTTCTTATTTCTCTTGAAGCAATAAAATAGCGTATTAAAATGTTGACACCTGCAGAATTCAAATGCAGAAGATAAAAATTATGTATGTGGAGAGAATGAAGCTGTGACTGGCATTAGAATGAGGCTGCCAGTATCTTTGCCATAAAACAAGGAAGATGTGTATTGTTTGCTCAGTTTACATAGCCACCTAAGTATTAATGTATTCATTTGGTATTAGGGATCTGTTAGGCAGTGGACAGGAGAGCTGGGTTTGTTACTTCCCATGCACACTTCCTGAACTGTGGGAATGCAGAGTGCAGGGAATATTTCTCTGCCTGTTTTGAAGAGTTTTACCCCCCTGGACAGCACTGGTTTTGACCTTTGTCCATGGAGAAAGCTGCCAACTCTCCGGGAAGAATTTGAATGCACAGCAGTGGGAACTAGATGATAGAATATTATGTGAGGTTACACAGGGTGAAAATATACAGGTGTTGGGTTTGTTAAAGTAGCAAATAGATAAAAAGCAAAAACTCCAAAATGGAGGATTGTTGTTGTTCTCAAACCTTCTTTTTCTTCTTTTACTACTCCATTTAATGCGGCAAAAATTGTTTAAAATGATTGGATAAAGAAATCCGAAGTTCCTGTGGATGTATTATAAACATTTGTTGAATATTGGTAGAAAAGTGAAAATATCTTTTGTTTCAAACACCGATTGGGTAGTTCAATCCCTTTAAGAAGGCCGTGTTATCTTGATTTCGGGGACATTCTGCGCATTTTTCTCAAGCATTCACATCTCTCTGCTAAACTTTTAACTTTTCTGATAAGACTTAATAAACTATCTGAAAGCAGAGAAGGCTGGATGTCCTTAATTAAGTAAAAATCCAGGCAAGGACTTTGGAATCCTCCTGCAGCAGGGGAGATATTATTTAAGGCACAACAAAACCAGCAAGTGGAATTCACAACAGAATCTCACACTGAACATTACCAGCAACCCCTTAATTTATCCTAAGCCCTGGATTCACTTCTATGCAAGGAACAGGATACAAAGGTTGTCAGATAATTCAGTAATTGTGGATTTTTTTTTAACCATAAATGACATTCTATTTACACTGCATTGTGGAAATATAACAAATACAGTTCTTAAGAGATTAATGATATGCCAAATATGCTGCAAATATTTGTGATTAGGAAACTAACATCGACTAAGAAAAGACAAATTGGAAAATACATAACACTAATATGTAATTCTGACGTAAAATTAGGTGTTTTGTTTGGGATTAAATGACTAGAAGGAGAAAAATCACCTCATAAACATATCTGGACACATACAAACATATTTATAGTATTGAAACATTACTGGCAGAGCAATATGCTGGAAATATCAGTAAACTGTTCTGGAAAGGAACAGAAATATTTAGGTCCTGAAAAAAATATTATATTCATATCTTAGCTTTGAACTGGTTGACTAGGCAGAAAAATAGTAATCCCTTCTTCAGTGCACTCAAAATATAATTACAGATGCATAATCAAAGATAATCAACCACAAAACATACTTCCATAGGAAGCTGCTCAGAGAGTTGTAGATTCTTAAACAACAAAAAAAAATTCAGTGCAACTGTGCTGAAACTATTACCTCTTATTTTCATCTTTTAAAACCACATTTCTAAAAGAGGTCATATGTTCAAGTCCATTTGGTTTGAATAGTTAATTTTATTTTAAAATACAACCTATTAAACTGTAATGGGTTTTCTGTAATTCTGTAGCTTGTTGGGTTGTGGTAATGGCCATACTACATTCTGCCTGGCATAAATGCTTCAGAGCTGATACCTTCTTCAGAAAATGAACTTGAAATTTATTTTTTTTGTGTGTGAATCACCAAATATTTTTTTTATCTATTGCAAACGCGGTGGGGGTTATTAATGCTTTTAAGTGTTGGATGTATGTCAATGTACAATTTGACTTTCACTTCTGAAAGGAGGCATTAGCTGAAACATCTTGTCACTTACAAGGCCCCTCTTATAACCTTGTTACTGAAATCCCTGAAAGAGAATAGAACCCACAATGCTATTTGCAGCATTGCTTTTGCAAGTAGAGCAGTATCTTTAAGGATTTGCTTCCCAGCAAGTCAAAGGATAGAGCTGTCATTCTTGTTTTCCCATTCAAATCCATCTCAGTTTGAAATTGTCAGCTAATGATGAAATAATTTTATTGTGAAGTCACCCCACTGACACTGCCAAAATCACTTTGCGTAGTATTTTGTAGGAAGTCTACTGAATGCAAAACCAGCAAAGATATTTCTGTGAGGGTGTCAGGAATGCCTGGCACAATCTGCAGGTTCTATTCAGTCTTATAGTTGTGAGGAGAATGGCAGCAAGGAGGGCAGGGAAACCTTTTTCTTGGAGTTTTATGTGTCTTGGAGGTCTTGTGTCAGTGTCAGAATTTCTGCTGATACAGGAAACAGCCAAGTAACAAGCAACAAGTGGAAACTATGCACCTCATGCAGGAGAGTACAGGATGCTTGTTTCAGGGACAAAGCTTCTAATAAGATCCTATCTATCTATCTATCTAGATTTCAGGAACTGAAATTTCAGCCCTGAAATAAGATCCTGAATCTTAATAACAACATTAAATACTGAAATTTCAGCCCTGAAATTTGGAACTGGATGATCTTTTAAGTCCCTTCCAATCCAAACTATTCTATGATTCCATCCCACAGTGTGCAGCTGGGAAATCATAAAGCATGTTGGGCACATAGAACGATTTCCACAGCTACAAATAAGATGATGTGTGAAAATATGGATTTTAGGATTTGAGGGTGTAGGTTCTAGGATAGAAGACATGCCTTAGTGCTGATCCTGAATCTTAATAACAACATTAAATAACAACATTAAATACTGAAGAGTAATACAAATCTCATCAGATTTTGCTTTGTAGAATGTTGTTAATCGATGATAGAATAAGATTGCAGTTTTTGAGAATGAATACTGCACTACTTCTCAGAAATGTCAGTATCTCAGTCCTGGGCAAAACTTTGGTGGAAAAAATTTAAAATTGAAACAGACAGCTCATGACAACAAAATCTAGAACTGCTTAGTGCAGACTTGTGCCCATTACCATTTCCCAAAATATTCATACTGACTTAAATAGTGGTGAATCAAGTCTTGTAGTGACCTGGGGAAGCAAGCTAACACTGATAAATATGGATTGGTTGTTCTGTTTTAAGCAAATCTTTTATTGTTTTTATTGTATGTTAACTATGAAAGGCTATATGGAACTATGACTCTGACTCATTGGTAAATTACGTCAATCTGAAATAGGAATAATAGTACTTCAGTGATAATGACAGTAAAACTAAAGTAAATAAAAGAAAGGATTGCCTGAAACTTCAGAAAAGTTATTAAAGCACAATATACTCCTTCTTAAATCAAAACCAGAAGTAAGTTGACTACTGTGGCTTTATTTATTTTTTCCTATATGGCAAAATATAGATCTTTGGAAGGAGATTATGATCTTCTCTTCATTGCTTTCCTGTTCAATTTGTTAAGTAAACTATTTTATATTTGTCTTTTTTTCTTCCTTAGGCAGTATTTGTTATATTGTCATATAATCATTGTAGATGAGCAATTTTCATTAATGAAAACTCAGTGCATTGAAATTAACTATCTGGGAAAAAATACTGATACTCCCAAGCTAGTGATTTCTGTGTCTGTGATCTTCATTGAATGACCAGATATTACTTACAAGAAGTAACTAAAAAGATCAGACACAGCAGTTCTCATGACAGATCTGTACTAAGACTTGTGGCTGGCTCAAGGGCATTCTTACTAATTAGTCTGATGAGTAGTTTAGTATTCTTAGTGCTTTTATTGAAGATGAGAGGCATTAATCATCAAGCCAGATGACCTGTTTTTGTTAAAGAGGTACAAAGGACTAATGCACATTTTCAACCAAAACAGACAAAGAAAGATGACACAATAAGTATCTAAAGACAGAAGAGCAAAATTAAATTTGGATGTGAAGCAGGCCAGATATACTCAAATACTACCAGCCTGAATTTTTAAAGTAACTTTGACGCATTAGTTGACTCGAGGTCCAAGTGCATAATAAGTAAACATAAAAGAACTGGAGGTGATATCTTGATCTCTTTTAAGTCAGTGTTTCAATCCAAATATGTTTCCAGATCCTAAATGATGATCAGTAGTTATTAACAGTGCTGTTATTCTTTCCTCTAAAGATTGCAAATATTTGCAATTACTGTAAAGCAAAGATACTATTTGACTAATGTGAAGCTTTCCACATTGGTTTATGTCATTTATCTGAACTGAAGAAAATAGTGCTGGGAGAAACTGTGGAAGGTTATTCAATCCATCTTTGTACTCCACTTATACCTTGTCTGTGGTAGTGGCCAGGTCTACCCAACTAATTGCTGATGTTACTATTTTATACTGTTTACATGAACTAAAAAAAAAGAAAAAAAAACTTCCAATATTTTAATTTCAGAACTGTGAGTATTTATACTCCTATCTCTTTACATGATAAGTTGCACTTAACAGTATCTTTAACTAAAATCTGTAATAAGGGAAGTTGTCAAGGCAAATATGCTTATACACTGTATTCCAGCTACAGGAAATAGAGGATTTCCAGATCAAGGCAGTCAAGACTCAGCAAGATTGAAGAGTGGAATAATTAAAGATAAATATCTCATAAATACTTTAAAATATTTCTTTTGGAAATTAGAGAGAGGGGGAGGGGGCTTGGTGATTGGTTGCAACAAGTAGGGAAACTAACTGCATAGAACAGCATAATGAGAGAAAAAATATAAAAAATATCCGTGCCTCTAGTGATTTGGATTTTTGTATTCATACATCATTTAAAACATGTTGAAGTGAGGCTATTAAATCAGAACATACCCTTAAAACATGACTGAAAAGCAGTGAGTCAGTTCACTTTGAAGTTTTGTGATTTTCTGCAGTGTTCCTGCCTTGGTTTACTGGGTATGATTCAGTTGTCCAGGCATAAGTGTGTACTGTCATTTGAGATGCCACAGGTATCTTTCCTGTCTGCCTTTTATGTCTCATGAAAGGTAATGGTCTGCTGTACCAGCTCCAGTGTAATTTCTGCTAGCCCCATGTAGAGATCTTGAAAAGCCTGCAGCATCTCAAAAGGCTGAGACTGAATCCCACCAGTTGTGTTCAGTAGTAGCTGTAAAACACAACTCATGCTACAATAGTGACAAAATGTCCAGAGATTGCCACTGGGAGTGGTGAGAGAGCACTTAAGACCTTTTGCAGGGTAGGAGATATGAAGACATCTCACATTTCCTTGCATCTTGTCAAAATTTGATGTTTCTGGCAGCTGGGGAGTTTTCTTCTATTAGTGTGTTGTGAGCAGTCCCAACAATTAGTGAGTCAGGGAATTGTTCAGCTTCAAAAATATTACAAATCCAGGCCAAAGTTTGCCAAAGCATATGGTACTGCCTAAAAGGAGAGAGGCTAATCAAAGCTGAAGCTTTACAGACTCTTTGATCACAAATGTGAAAAGAGAGAGAAAAGTCAACATTCCTATGAAATCTTTGAATACCAAAGGTAGCCACCCCCTCTGCCAATTCAAAAGGTATATTTCTATTGTTTTGCTAGAGGGCTCCTTCAATTAATATTTTGTTTCACTAGAGATGGCTGAGTAAGGCCTTTGATCTTAAAATATCATAAATAATGTACCCTTTTCAAGTGCTATGCCTTATTCAATGAAAAAAAAAGAAAAGGGAAAAATAAACACAGTCAGGACAGACACAGTTATTGGGTGAAGATGCATAGTTTACTGACTGTCTTTAATACAAAAATTCCCTAAGGATTGTGGCCAAAGCTGAAAATATTTGTCATCACTGCAGTAGGAATAGAACCAAAGTAACACAGAATACACATCCTAATATCTGCTGAGCCTTAATCTAGTGGAGTGGCCCATACAAGGAAACTTTTTCAAAGGTTAGGCAAACATGTGCTCAGATCTGTAGTATTAGGATCATGGACCTGAAATGACACCCTGGGTAAGTCCAGTGAGCAAAATATTTAGGACACTAAACCAGGTAACTGTCTCAGCTAAGCAGGTTTTCCTCTTATATTTATTTATTGCAACCCACCACCAATGTTTGCACCCTCTAACTGATGTCTTAACTAATAAGATACAACCTCTGACTTTCTCTCCTTTAATCCTATCTCCTGTCCTGCCCTTGGTGTAATCAGTAATTTTCTATAAAAAATATTGCAGGTTGAATAGGTAAAAGAGAAGATGGTCCTCCATAGTACAGCCAATTCTCTTGGGATATGGAGAACAGAGGCTCAAATGCTGTTTCTGAAAGTGATATAATTGTAGTTAAACTTATAACTAGGAGAATATATGGGATTGGAAGTTAATTAAATTTAAAATAGTTAAATGAGAGAATGTCTGGTTTGACGAATTTTCAACTCAAGTTTCAACTTAAGCTATGACTCTAAGGTGCTTGTTAGGTAGCAGTGGAGTAGCATTTTGACAGCCTGAATGTAAGTTAACTCACAAATGAAGAAATAAGTAAATCAAATGCTGCAGTACAAGATGTCTGAGTTACATGAGGAATGAATAAGAACAGCAGAAGATTCAGAATAAGCCAAAAGAAGAGATGTTAAGAGTTCTGAAGAAATTATATAATTAAGTGTATGTGTAAAGTGAAGATATGCTTATTGACTTGCAAAAATCATTAATGAATATAGAACATGTTATTTAGAACATCTCCAGAAACTAAAAAAAATTTGGGTTTTTAGGAGGGGCTGATCAATGAAAAGTAACTCTGTATTTGAAGCAAACTGTTTCAAAAGATTTTGTCATCCTGGGACTGTAATTCATAATGATAGACAGTGAATGCACAGCTTACAAGGAGATATCATAAACAATACGTCAGGTCTAAATGGAGCTTTATGCATGCTCAGAAATACCTTGAGTGTTAGAACATTTTGAGTAAGCTCAGCTGCTAGAGCAATATCGCTCCAATCAATACCGTGCCAGCCCACTGCACACCATAGCAACACACACGGTAAGTTATACAAAGGCAAGAGGAATGCAGAAAGAGAGCTGAAAATCCCTAATTCGTAAGACAAGTGTAATTTAAGAAAGAAGGTCTGTCTTGGGATGTAGAATGATCCCTGTAGAGAAGACACCATTTCCCTGTTGGTGTACTCCAAGCTCTGTTTGCAAATAGATAATAACTGTAGAGTACTTTCAGTTCAGTGCTGAAGACTTGAAGTCTGCCATTTCAGAAGGCTTTTGGGAATAACCTTTTCTCACTTTGATCCCTCTGAATCCCTTCTATCCTTTTCTATTTGATCTGCCTTAGGCCTATTTTTTTTTTAAATAAGTGCTTAGGAGCACATGAAGAGATGAATCAGTTGCAAGTAAAACTTTCACTCAGTACTCAGTAGGTAACTATGCTGGTTTCATAAGGCTTGTCAGTGGAGGTGATCTAATTCAGCCTATACAAATCTAAAATGGAGAAGACTTTGTTCTGAACAGTGAGCTGTCTGATAATGAAAGAAGGGCAAAGAAATAGAGATTTATGAGTCAACAAGAAATCCATCCTCAGAAAAAATTGTCAGCCAATTTTATCTCTTGAGTAATTTCAGTGATGACATATCAACATTATCATTAGCACGATAGTTAGCACAAGACATTAACATGGTGTTATACCTATATTTCTGTTTGAATATGGGTTCGGTCCCATGGAGGTCAATGGTAAGCTTTCACTTACTTTCACATGAGCTGATTCAGGTTGTTAAACAGCCATGAGCAAGCTGTTTGAATTGGATTTATCTAACTTTAGAAATCTAAAAGTTAAGCATTGTATCTAAGTTACACATCTATGTTTCTGTGTTACTGTAATGACTGACTGGATACATCTCCAGAGTGTGCTTCATATCATTCTGAACTTATGTCTAAGAGTGGGAGGAATCACCCACCCTCCTTCCCCTGACTATAGTGAAGCCTTGACCACTGCCTTGTCTTGCTGCCTAAGTTTTAGATTACTAAAGATGAATGATTTCTGTGGAATACAAATCCAGTCGCAACAACATCACAGCCATGTCATTGTAACATTAGTTTCTTCACAATAACATGTGCTGGTTTTGGCTGGCATAATGTCAATTTTCTTCATAGTATCTGGTATGGAGCTGTGTTTTGGATTTGTACAGGAAGCAGTGTTGATAATTCAGGGATGTTTTCATTATTGCTGAACAGTGCTTGCACAGAGTCAAAACTTCTTCTCACCCCACTCTACCAGCAAGGTGTTTGGGGGTGGACAAGAATTTCTTAGGGAATACAGCTGGGACAGCTGACTGCATCTGACCAAAGGGATATCCCAGACCAAATAGCATCATGCTCAGCATATAAAGCTGGGGAAGAAGAAGGAAGGGAGGATGGTCAAAGTAAGGTTGTTTGTCTTCCCAAGACACTGTTATCTGTGATGGAGCCCTGCTTATCTGGGGATGGTTGAACACCTGCCAGCCCATGGGAAGCAGTGAATGCACACCTTGTTTTGCTTTGCTTATATGCATAGTTTTTGCTTTACTTATTAAACTTTATCTCAACCCATGAGTTTTCTCACCTTTACCCTTTCAATTCTCTCCCCCACCCCACCAGGGCAGAGTCAGTAAGCAGCTGTGTGGGGCTGAGTTGCCTGGTGGGGTAAACCACTACTCTGTGGAAGACGTAGACAAGCAAATTTCATATTCTCTTTGGCTTACTCAAGTTAAAAGAGACTAGCGGAGATGACGTGATGTGGCAGAGAGAAAAAGTCTGTATCAGAAAAGCAACCAACAGTAAGACAAACTAATTGTATTATGTATTTTTTTGCTTACTATGATGAAGATCTTCAGCTCATTTGTTGACTGGCTGTTAGTGGTAACAATTATATTAACAATATTTTTGATTATATGTAGTGTAGAGAGTTATGTCGGTTCATCTCACTCCATTACACTTGGTAAAGCTCTATAATACAAAGAGAAGGTTGGTAATAAGCAAAGTTGGTAACTTAACATCAGTAGTATGTCTCTAATTAACCACTGAATGACTTCCAAGCTCTAACACTAGGAGGAGTCAACACTAAATGGATCTCTTCATCTCCCATCATTTATTTTATTACCAGATAGAGCTAGCATAATGTATTTCCCTGCAACTCTTGTGATAAAGCAACAGTTTCCCTGCAACAGTTGTGATAAAGGCCAAAGTAAAAGAGAAGAGCCTAAAAAAGGATATTAGAGATTAGCTTGGAATAGAAAAGTTGATCAATTAGTCTGTCAGACACATGCCAAAGTAAAGTGCTGTGATCAAGAGGTGATATATAAAGGACTTCTGTCATAGATTTATAGATTCAAGCATAAATCTTTGAAATACAATTATAAATGCTTTATACATCCCTGGGGAAAATCTTTCCTTAGCTCTGAAATTAATATCGATTAAAGCACATGGAGGACATGAAGAGGGAGTGGAAAAGGGAGTGGTTCATCACAGAGGTGTGAGTTGGTGGGGATCTAATGACAGGATTATCACAGTGTGCTTTGCTTTCTCCATCAAACCCTAAGAGGACAAAGCCAAGCACAAAGTCTAAGCACAGACAGTGGAGCTTCTGCAAGGGTAGAAGCATCAAAAGCAAATGGAACTCTTTGTAAATGTATTTTGTAGCTGGTTAAGCAGCTAACTAAGATTTTAGTCTGTATCCAGATAGCTGGGTCTGATATCTCAACTGTGAATGTCCCATCCCAGGAAATTGTTCAAGGTCAGGCTGGATGGGGCTTTGTGCAGCCTGGTCTAGCGGAAGGCGTCCTTGCCCATGGCAGCATGGTTGTGAATAGATGATCTTTAATGGTCCCTTCCAGCCCAAACCATTCTGTGATTCCATGATTATGGCCCTGTTGGAAGTTTTAAATTGTTTTGGATGGTCAATAATTGAAAAATATGCGTCTCTTAGCAAGGTAAGAAAGAAGGTAGAATCATTGTGTGGACTATTTTCTTCACATTCTAAGGTATTTTTCATTAATATATATATGTATCATGTACAGCATTCATTTTTATATTTTTATAAATGGAAATATTTTGTAATTTCTTCTTCAAGTGTATCCCTGCAATGAAGAGGGAGATTATGTTGGAAGCTGCCTTAGCCATGGAACCTACTGAAAGGGACGTACATCTCCTACCAATGCAGAAAAATTTGGATGTACCAAAAGAGAGGAACAGCGTAACACCAACACAATTAAAATTAGGTTATTGCTCAAGATCTTGCTGATAATGATAACTGATTTTCTTGTTCTGATACAGAAATTACCACACCAATATGAGATGGGAAAAAAAACTGGCCACGTGACAGTGAAAAGTAAATAGTATGTTTTCTTCAACACTAGTATTTTTGATCCGTAAAACACATGGTCTCATCACTAGATGTGCTCAACATCAGCCAAAAATACTTTCCAATCCATGCCCCCATAACACAAACCAATGTTAGTACTGATACTTCTTTAAAATTCCCATTCTGTATTTTTCCTCTCAGTAAACCTCCTTCTTTGATGTAACTTTACATTTAAAAAAAAACACTTTAGGGCCTCTGCTCAATATTCTAAAAATTTATCTGTAAATCTTTATTTTGTTTTTGGAACAGTACAAGAGTTACTTAAAGTCTCCGAAGTATAACACTCTTTACTCAAGTCCCAAGGGAGAAAAATGTTTAATACATGATCAAAATCTAGTTCTGTTTTTTAAAGTGTGCATTTCACTTTTGATGTAATCTACAGAGAGAGCAAGCTTTTAGAAATGATGCAAGCTGACAATTGATGTCTAGCTTACTGACATTTAGAAGGGTAATTGTTTGCTGGCAGCTTGTCCAGAAGAAGTTTCCGAAGCCTCAGTGTACAGATCACCCAAAGCTCTCACTGAAGGCCAATCTTCAAATGTCACTGTAGAAAATAAACAGATAAAAGGTTATCCTAATTAAAGCTGTGATGAGATATTAAAAAGAGGAAAAGAATTATTACAAAAATAGTCTAAATAAAATCTTTGCTAAGAGAGGAGTCCTTTGTTGCTGCTTTGTTATGTTGGGGTTTTTTTAATTTGCAAACAATGTATTTAAGAGACATATTTATCTTTTAATCGAGTACATTCATTTTAATTTTTATTAACTCTCATTTTAAATAGCCCTTTCTAAGCTTTTAGAAAAGAAATTTTCTTTTTTGAAAATTTTGACAAGTCTTGAAGGAATAACTGAGATTACAGGGAGCACCAGAAGAGGCTACATAAAAAGGGCATCTGAAGGATTAAATCAGTGCCAAGAAGAGTACTGGCAGCCTCTCTCCTTATTCACTGCTGTGTTGAATCCCTGTTTTGTGTGAAAGAAAATCTTACTACTGTGTACAAAGACACATCTGCCTTATTATTGCCATCTTGTCACAAATACTGCTCCCTTTTTCAGCCCCTAGCAAACTGTGTGAAAGAAGCTGTTCTGTTATGAGAGTACTGTATATGAGAACTTGAAAATTCAACATATATCTAATGACTTAAAGAGGCATGGCCTGAACAGTAAGAAGCACTGGGGAAGATCCAGCCTTGGCGAGTCCACCATCTCCCCAAGTTCCCCACTATGGACAACAACATTTGGCTGCTTTTCCCTTTGTGTCCGAGCAACACTGCAGAAAGGAGTTAGGCAACATCCTATATGAACCTATTGGGTTTTTCTATAAAGCTCGTTGTTTTTTAATAAGTCTTTTGCAGAGCTATAAGAATCACTATAAATTCTGTGATACATCTTTTCGTGGCAGCCTCTTGTCCTCCCCCTCACTGCTCCCAAGTGAGCTTCTGTATCTCCCATCACACACTGTTGCACTGCCAAAGGGCTGCTACTGCAAGAACTGAAGGTTTGGGTTTTTTGTTGTCATATAATTGGTATGTTGGTGTTAGCCCTGAACAAGCCATAAGAGAATGAAGAAGTTCACAGGATAATGCCTAGCAACTCAAAAAAGGAACAGAGATGACTGAACACTCACTACAACAAATTTTCACGAGGGTTGTTGCTGTCAATCCCTCAGCATGAGTGACTGTTGTAGCACCCACATTTACAAGAATTAGAAATGTAAATGTGTGTAGCTTTCCTTTCATATACCATGATTAGATGAAAAATAGTAATTAAAATACCAGGCAGGTCAGCAGTGCATAGACTAATTCATTCCTCACCACTACAACCTCGCCATGTGGTGACTCAACAAAAAATTCTTTCTGCGCTACAGCCATTTCCCCCAAGGACAGTGCAAGAGCAGAACATTGCTCTGTGTTGAGTTAAAGAACAGGATGCAAACATAAGTACGGTTTCTGCTGGTATTTTAGCTCTTGAACACATTCCTCAGTGCATACCCTGAAACAGACTGGAAAAGATTACTTCAAAGGAGCAGAAGCTGAAAAAATAATTCCTGAAGTGACCTGAACTTAGGCTTCAAAACCTACATGCTCCATCTTAGAGCTTTAGCTGCATTCTGAAGAGTGTGTTGTTAGGAATAGAGTGGCAGTTCCCAGTCTTTGATTAAATCTTTCAAACATATCCACAGTGTGGAACAAGCTGTCCTTCCCATTCTCAGTGTGTGATACTGCGAGAATATATGCCAATACTTACTTTCCCTGACCCCCTCTGTCTGCATCCTGTCAAGACTTCCTCCTCCAGAATTGTCATCCATCTCCTGCCCCATGCATTTTCCCATTCTGCTCCCCCAGCTGTGAATGAGATCTCCCACAGCTTTACCTCTGCTCCACAGAAGAATGCTGCAATGTTTTCTTCTTACGGTCCACAAACCCTACCAAAGTGCCAGTGGTGCCCTTACCCGGCTGGCTGCTGATTCCAGGCGGCTGCCTTGTGCCTCCTTAGCCCGCTGCTCGTTGAACCTGGTGCTGCTGCTCTGTCTCTTCCCTTTGGAAAGCCTTCATCTCTTGGTCACCCACCTGCAGCATCAAGGCAGGGAGTGCTCAGCAGCAGCAAGAGCACAGTGCCACTGTGTGGAGCCACCCCAAAACGCCCAGTTCTATCAGTCTTCCTAAAATCTACTTATTTACAAAATCCTTCTTCATCTATGAGGTTAATCTGTGGCATTAAGTAAGCATGAATATTACAGATTTGTAGCCAACTTTCTCTGCAGATACTAGAACTGCAAACTGATTTCAGAACTTTGTCTTCCTGCTGAAAACTCCACCTTTCTCCTCTCCCCCAAAATGCAGGCATGCTTCAGATCTGTCAGCTATGTTTCTATGGACCCTTCTGTATCCTGTTTTGGATCAAGGATTCACAACCCTTTTTTGCCAAATATAGGTCTTCCACCTACACAGCAAGAAAACATTTGGAGATGTGACATAAGAGTCAAGACAGGAAGGTGCTTAAAGAGACTACGAAATTATGAAGGGAAAATACTGCCAATAAGACCTGTTCATGTAAATTGGTGTATTGGATTATGCTGTATTAGACAGCCCACAGTGAAGGTAAATTGCTCATCTAGTCGCTTTTATTTCCATGTAAAGATAGTGTAAGTATAAAAGGAGGAATTCTGTGCTATCAGATAAGCAGCCAATCTCACAATAAATGTAAGACAGTATTCCTGCACCTCTTATTTAGAAAAAAAGATAAGAGGTAGTGAGATTATGCCAGTGATAAGTGCAGAAATGAGTGTAAAGCAGGCTTGCAGCATGGCTTCTCTGCAGATTTTGCCATGAGTCTGAGTTAAAGCAGAGCATTACCATTGCCACAGTTTTAAATGGGTTTTGTGTGCGTATGTGTGTGTGTGTAATTTCTTCTCAGAAGCTTGTCTAAAAATATTTACAACAGCTTCTGAAGAATGACTCAATTATCCATGGAATTCAGACTTTTATAAATTGTGAGAACAGTTTAGGGCCTGACTCCAAACCTGTTGAAAGCAGTGAATAGTTTCTAGTATCAGAAGGATCAGGATAAGTATAGAAAGATCCACTTTAAAATATGTATTGCTATCGGTTTTATTAATCACTTCAGAAGAGGTAAAATCCTTTCCTTAATCCCCTACCAAACTGAAGTGATGACTATTTCATGCATTGCATGGAAATTTACTGACATTTACCGAAGGGCAGAAAGGTGCCTTTCAAAAAACCACTCTTTTGCATGTCATTTCTCCTGTCAGATCAGAATATATTAGAATGTGGAAGAGGATGAGGTAGGTATACAGTGCTATTAAAAATCTAGGTATAAAAGAGATCAGTGAAATGGAAGAATAATGAATACAAACATTATCTGTATTTAATCTGACTAGCTTAACACCTTAATTAATAATTCAAATTAATTTCTTCTTCAGTGATATTTCTCAGGAAATATTTATTCTGCACCTGCTAAAATCTGCCACCTACACAACTTCAGCTAAACCAATATCATGAATAAAAATATTCCATTCTCTCATAGAGGGTTAGCAACACAGTCTGTTATTAAGCTTGCCTGGCACTGCGCATTATAAGACTCTGCTTCCAATTACTTATAACTGTTAGACTGTCATTCTCACGGTTGCCTGCCAGGTGCTACTTCAAGATGACATTTGGAAAGTTTCATTCAAAACAGTCAATTACGAAATTAAAACAGGGAAAGAAGATTTCCTTCACTGAAAGTTTCACAGCAATATTGTTATAGGAAGTCCTTTTAAATGAAGACTTCAATTAGCAGAAAGTCTTCCAGTACTTGAGCAGATTTGCATGCAAAGTTGATGGTGTCAGTCTGACACTACCGGTCACATGCTACAGCAGTGACAAGCCATTTCTTAAAACAATCTTTGGGCTGTCAGACCAGAGAATGTGTGGTCTGCCATAAGGTTTTTATTACAATAAGGGTATTTTTTGTCCCCAGAGGCCGTATTCCCTGACCATTTATACTGCTTTCATTTTACAATTAGCTGCCTTTCCATGTGCAGGTGAAATGAGAGCAGTCCAGATGAACTGACTGGGCAATAACTCTTGCTAAAATCAACCACTAGGTGTTCGGTTTTCAGATGTGTCCCTTTCCTCAGGGACACCACAGGGTTCTGGCCCAAAATTCATAGCTGAGAAGTACAAACATCATTGCTAAGCAACCCAAATTACCTCATAAACAGTTTCATATGAACCTGGTCAACAGGAAAAATTGTGGGGTGTTTTCATGGTACATATGCACACACTGTAACCTGCTCAGATGCCCTGCATGCCTCTTTTATCAGTCAGCCCACACTGGCCTTTTGTAGTAGGTAACTGTGCTCTCGTGGCCAATTTATAAAAATGCATAAGCACACAGAAAGATAAAAACCCGTGGAAATTATCCTTATCTGGATACCAAGCATTTTTGTAGGTACATATAGCTTCCCATTTCGACCCTCAAAAGCACCTGTATTTACAGGTCCAACCCTGGCTCCGCTCTGCTCACGCCTTGGCCTTTCCAGCCCCAAAGTTACACTCACTTTTCTCTCCATGTGTCCTGGGCAGTGCAAAGATGCCCCTGTGGTCAAGGCTGGCAGGCTGGGCAGCTGCGAGGGAGGACCACATGGGGAGGAGAAAAGAGCAAGGAAGGCTTGTCACTGGCTTCACACTGAGGACATCTGCTTTGTCCCCTTCCTAATCACCACTATCTGGCAAGGACCCTTGCTTCCCCCTCTCACAACCGCAGCTGAGGCACAATGGCCCACAGCCTTTTACATCTTCCCCTATTCCTGCCCAGGAGCATTTGCAGAGCTGCAGTATATCCTACTCTGGTAGTGTTTTGTGCTGTTTAGAAGCAACAGCTCTTGAAATTAGGTGGAGTTATTCTACAGGGCTCTTCTTTGGCACCATGGACAAAGAGGATCTTCACAGAACCTCCTGCCTTTCACAGTCCTTGTTTCAGGCCTCTAGGCTAGCTCTGCCAGCTGTGATACTTCCATAGTATCTCAGGAAGGCCAGAAGAGGTGGCTATGAGAAACCAGCAAGGTTCTAATGGCAGATTCTAAATAATAATAGCAAGTTCTAAATGCAGATCCTAATATCAGGTTCTAGGAGGATTTTCAGATACCCATGCACAAAACTGTGTCAACATCTAACATTGAATAGTCTCCTTTTTTAAAGTGCTTTACACTTTTTCCTGTCCCTGAAAGAACCATCAGAACAACCTTGGCTGGCCTGACCTCTCTCACCACCAGTGATAGATACAGTGTCTGAGGGTAGGGGCAGCACATTGCCTGTCCCCAGGTACTGGCCAGCTGTGCAGAAGATGTCTCTCTCCTAGAGAAACTCTCTCTGCAGAGAATGAGTACTAAACATGCTGGATCCTCCCAAAGCAATGGCCATTGCATATATATGCATTTGGCAGCCAGTCTGTGTGGAAGACAAACAAGTCACAAGGATGGAAGGTCTGACAAGGAGGGAATATGCTGGGAGCTGGAGGTGAGGAAAGCTTATGAACGCCAAGGGTTGCCCACACTTTCACTCAATGCAATCACAGATTATTCTGAGTTGGAAGGAATCACAAGGGTCATTGAGTCCAACCTTTGAGTGAATGGCCTGTACAGGGATCAAACCCACGACCGTGGCATTATTAGCACTGTGCCCTGACTGACTGACAGCTGCACTGCCTCCCAGTCAGGATGCACTTGTGATTTCATGGATGCTGCACTGTCCTGCCCCCCAGCCAAGCCCGCCTGCTACTGCTGCTGGTGGGACAGGGGCAGCACAAGGACACTGCAGGGCTGAGGCCGCAGGCCCTCCTCGCATGGTGCAGCACACACAGCATTTTGCATGCAGGGAAAAGTTATCCCTGTTTCTCTAAGGATGTCTTACAACACGTTTCTGTTGGCTGCAGGCTGCATTACTCCCTGTAAGAAGCTGCAAGGCTGGTTGGGCCACGTCTCCTGGCCGGTGGGGAGGTAAGGAGGTGTGTGGGCAGCCACTGCCATGCACAGCAGCTGCTCTGGGACACAGTGGCACCTGGCAGAGCTCTGCTCTGCAAGCAGGTGCTGGCAGCATCAGGAAGGGCTTGTCAAATCTAGCCCAGCCAAAAGCTGATCCACAGGCAGGGCAGGAGGAAGAGGACCAGCAACACAGGTGAATTTCCACCACTGGGAGGTATGTGGAGCAAACCAGGGCAGAAGCTGTTGTGCGCTAACACTGACAGGCTCTGGCCTTGCTTTTGGTCGTGCAGCTTTCTCACCAGCACGGGGATCTCCATGGGGAGCCCTTGAGGAGCATGGCAAAGACGGGACCCCACAGGTGACCTTCTCTACTCAGGTTAGGGTTAAGTTTAGGGATAGTGTTAGGACTAGAGTTCAGGTTAGGGTTAGAGTCCTCTCAGTTGGAGCTTAATGAAGATTATTTGGAATCACTTCTTAATAGTGAGGGGACTTAAAGAAGATATTCTTGGGATAGATTAAAAAAGATATATTGAGGGAAGAGGATCCTTAAGGAGATAACTGCAATTTTTAAGAGTGTAGAAAAGTCCGACTTTAGGAGAAAATGAAGGTTATGGATCAAACCAATAAAACTGCAACAGCAGGAAGGAGGTTGTGCCTCTGTTTTCTGAGAATTGAATGCTGAATGCTTTTTGAACTAGTTAAGGAACTACTGTCTTGTTATCCATGTTCCTCAGATCTTTATGTGTTCCTGAACAGACTGTAAGGAATAACTTCAATAATTACTTTGCTGATATGACTGTGGATTGTTGCCAGTGTTGAGTTATTGTTAGGGTTAATCATAGATGAAAAAAGAAGGGTGTTGGGGGAAATTTCTAAAGTGTACTTCTGGACTGTGCCTGCTTTTCTTTTTTTTGACCTGACATGTAGACAGTATATGTCACTAAGCTTTTTTATAACTAGAATATGAGATACTAAGACAAAACCTAGTGTGTCCAATAATGCATGTGTTCAAATGATTTCACCTGTGCTAGACTGATCTAAATTCCAGTCTTCACACCAGGGGCTTAATGGAAGAATTTTTTCCCTGTCACATGTATGTGCAGTGAAGTGAGCTGAACATATTTGTAAATTGATTCTCATTGTGAGATACACTAATTTCTGCGATATTGGGTAGGTTAATGGGAGGGAGAGGAAGACAGTCTACAGGCAGAATCAGCTGGTCCCTGTGGAAAGCCCAGACTGTGTGCTGTCTCCCTCTTATGTTCCAGAAGCAGAGTGCATCAACAAGGAGTGGCTGTCCTTGCCTACCCACACTGGCCTTTGGGAGTGCCAGAACAAAAGTGTGTTCAGTGGATATAGAGCTGAGAGGAAAGAACCTGAAACTTTGGTGGAAATGTACACACTGCTGATGGTGTTTCAGCTGCACAGTCAGGCTGAAAAAGAGGGAAGGGGTATGTGCTAAAATTGGAAAAAACTTAGTGTGGGGAAAGCAGTGTAAAGTCACTTTACAAGCCTCTGTTTTCATGTTGCTCCTTGAAGTCATAGATTTTCTGGTCTTTACAACATTTTAATGGACTTGGTAATGACTACACATATGGATTTCAACAATCAAATAAAAAATCCATGCCAGAGAAAAAGTTATTTAAAAGCTTCTTAAAGCAATACTGGCCTTACCTAATCATTGTAACTTGTAGTTTCTTCACTTACTCTTCCTCTAATCTTTTCCATTTTTATTTATGTGGGATTTTTACACTGCTTTCAGCTGCTTTTCAGCATTATTCTAGCTGAGTTCAGTACAGAAAAGAAGTTAGTTCAAAGTTCAGTCGTTCTCTCACACCAGACTACTTTTTACACAAATATCTCCATTCAGATGCACTCAGTGACAACGCTATCCTATGGCTGGTATTTCCAGTGGTCTCAGAACCACAGTACTGTGCTTAGATTCAAACTAATTTAATCTTATGAAGGAAAGAAAATGTGTTAGATGAGATTGTAAGTGTAAGCAGAAGTTGGAAGCTAATTGTTTAACAAGTCTCCACAATCTCATATTAAAGGAACCAACAGATGTTAAAACAGCCCTACACCTAATACTGATTTGTTTTCCAGATGGTACTTACTTAACTGTGTCTTATGATACATCAGTGAGTCACCAATATATTATTTATGAAAGCAGGATGCATTTAAGTTATATTTAGAATGCAAGAGTACCTTACTAGAAATATAATATTTAGCAGCTTGTGCAAGGAATACAGAGTAGAGAAATTACTGCTTACGGATCTCTCTTTTACAAGGTGGAAAAGAGGGTAGTCATTTATATGCTTGTATAGAGAGTGCAAAACACTGCTAGAGCAAAGATAGTGCTTTATCTACACTGGTGTTTGTGGCTAAAGAAAGTGCACACATCAATCTATATTTTTTGGTTTAGAAGGGATTAATGATGAGACAAGGTCTCTGAGTTATAGAACAACCAAGGAGCTTTGGCACATGATAAATTATAATACAACATTAAAATGCATTACAGGAAAACTATGCAGTTTTTTGGCATTTCTGTTGCAGGATGCTTAGCAGTGACCTGAGGTGACTTGCAATGTCCCATGACTTGATACATGGAACCACTACACAAAATGTGCTGGACAAATTATTCTTGTGTTCATCTCATGTAAACCAAAGCCAGAAGGAAGTTACATGCTCTGAAATATATTTTAATGCAACATGAAATGCATTAACCATGGAAAGGCAGGTAAAATATGTGTAATTCTGCTAGTGTACTTCAAGAGTTACAGGGAGTTGAAACTCTTCAAAAATAGCCTCTCAGTAGAACAACCTTCTAGTAAGGCATGAGATGAAGGGTTAAATGAGGGGAAATTGGTCCAAAGTGTCTTCCTATACACAAGTCTGAGGATGAGGGGGAAGAAGGAAAAGTTGGTTGATTCTTTTTCATTGTCAGTGATGCAATAAAACCTGAGAGAACAGCAGTCTTGCAGAAAACATTTCTATAACTTAAAATCTCTAGAGGTGCTCAGCAGTATGATTGTATCTTCCTATACTTGGACCCTACAGAGCTGGCAGGGATTATTCTGTGTTGGAGGGCAATATTTCTGCCTTTAAGCTGCATCTTGTGGCTTAGAGGAATGTGAGTCTGAATGAATGAGAGCGGGTCTGGTGTGCACTATATGGGAGCAGTGCAAATGTCACTTTCCTTCTAAGGGGTTACCTCTGACAAGCCTATAGAAAGAATGAATCCTCAGTGTTATCGGAACATTTTCCTCCCTATTACTTCTATTAAGATTAACCCAAGAATATCATGCTTGTTTGAAATTCGTGTAAAAGAGGGTTAAACATATATTTTCTCTTGGCATGTGTCAAGTAGTTCCTGTTACTGAAAAGACTGAAAGCTACATGCAGATTATAAAACAGACAGTTACTGGAAATTATCAATGTTTAGTAAATTCCAGTATGAATTATTCACTAATATAATACCTACGTAAAGTAACTTTACACACTGCTTCCACTGATCAAGACAGTATGAAATTAGTCTTACAAGAGTAAAATTTGTTATTCATTTAAGGGACCACTAGAGCTATGATTCTATGATAATATATGAAATTGTAATCCTTTAAAGTGGTGCCTTCAATAATTAAAAGTCATACTGTACAACCATCTGTTCACAGTATGTTGCTAGAAACTGTGTACCATGTTGTTTTCAGTTTGTACCATTTGCCAAACTTTAACCTTGGTCTGGCAGAATATAATAAGATTTAGAGGGAGGTTGTTTTCTTTTCAAATTAAGATAATGTATCTGCTCTTGAGAGCAAGGCAAGACAAAAGTATGTATTTTCACACCTGAAGAAATCTATATCTAGAATTTAAAAATGGATCTGAAACTTGTCCCAGAAACCTTTGCATTAGGAACAGAATTTTTAAAAGCACCCCACACCCGTCCTAGTTACAAACTATGCAAAAATGTATATCTCATATATTGTCTGACTGCTAGAGCTACCCGTAAATTATCCAAGTATTTAATATCACCAGGTGCACTGTAAGGGCAACAAACCATATTAAATTTCTCAGATTCAGAACCCTTGGTGCTACCGCATGTTCTGCTACTCCAGGGAGGCAGCTGGGAGTAAGGGACTTGTTCCCAAGGGCACTTCTCATCTTTTCCAGCCAGAACTAGAATGCCATTGAAGGATGCTGCCTTAGAGAACCATAAACGGGGTATGACTAGGAACTGCAGAATAGGGTAAAGGAGCAATTGTAAACTGGAGAAGCAACCGTGACTTCTGCATGTGAGAACCTTTCCTAGAAAAAAGCCTTTTGAGGAGGAAGAGGAAAAAATTCAAGAAAGGGTCTCTCCCACTTCTCTCATATGAATGAATGAGGGTCTCAGTGTTTGAAATTTTTATGTTCTTCTTGAAGGAAAGATATATGTGTTCATACATTCTGTGAAATATTATTTCTTTGTAATTCGCTCATGTCCAGGTCTCTAGCCATTCTTGGAAAGAGGAAGAAAAACATGTTAGGCTGACACTTATTTGACATGCTCAAAGAGTTAAAACATAAGTTGCCACTAAGTAGGAGACTGTCATAGTTCCTTCAGGGCTGAATCTGGGAATGTGCTGGGCTTTGTGAAACTGTCTGTACTGAGAAGGGAGAGAACAAGGCTTGCAACATTTGTGAGACTTCACTAAATAATGCAGTGGATTAAACTCATGTTTCAATTCCATGATTACCTTCATGTATGACATGGAAAAAGCATGATGTTGTATGAAAGGTGTAAAGTACTGGGAGCTCAGCTTTAAAACAGGCACTGCATAAAGATCCATGTCTAACTACTGCAAAGATGCTTTGAAATAAGAGTCGTGGTTCTGGCATTTTATTAGCATTAATAGAATTTTAACTTCCAGTAAATATCAACTTCATACTGATGTACCTTATCGCCAAAATATAGCTTATCACTATGCAAGTTTTGCATTTATGCTACAATGTTTACTAAGCTTTTGAAAAGGCAGGAATCTTCCTGATGACAATGTAAATATGATCTTTCCAACTCTGACTCTGAAATGTTAGTTTTGCAGTGTCTGTTCTCATATTTTAGGTGTGCTTGATGAAGCTGAATGATGCTGAATAAACTGCTGATCTTTCATCTTTGGTTCACTGATTCAAGCCTGCAATGAATTGCTGAGTAAAGTGAAGGGTTGTTCAGGTCAGGCCATATTGCATAACAATGAAAATTTGCTCATGCCAGAATCTCTGCATGTAAACTCTGTCTAGACAGAGTAAACACAGAGGGTCCCCACAGGTTTTGTTTTCTGTTTATTTTTCAGGACTGAAGTCTTGTTCTTCCCACTTTTTCAGTGCTGTTGTCTACAGCAGCAGTATTACAGCTATCACAGCTACATTGATTCTTTCATCCTGATATCATCAGATTATAGCAATACTTTCCTTCATAGCAGTGTTTGAGTTCTTAGAGAAGTGACTTCTTTTTATCAGTAGTGTTAAGGCTTAGGGGTAGCTTGAGAGTGTATCAGATGAGCTTTTGCTGAAAGCCAATGTAACGACAAAATTGTACATGGGAATTACTCCATGCAAATTCGCGAATGAACAGGGGAACATCTTACAAGCATGCTGCTCTCCTCCCAGCTCACTCTCAGGATGCTCCAGCCCGCTCTCAGAATGCTCTCCACAACTCCTCAGCACAGTTTCTGTTGTTTGCAATATTGCTATCCTGTAAGGCAAACCCAGGAACTAGGAGACACCTTAGTCCCTACACCACTGCTGGGATAGATTAATCATACTGCCTGAGAAATAAACTACTTCTTCCCTCCTTCCTAAAGCACTGGTTTAGGGCCAGGCTTGAGCCAGACTATTGGTTAAAAAGTAGCAAAGAGAAAATGCTTGTATGGTAATCCTTGTGAAGGAAGGAGATGTGAGGTCAAAGCAAGATGCATGCTCTGCACAGAGCTTACAGACCACAGGTGTAAGTAAAGCTTGGCTGTAGAGGGTCATGATCAGTGCCTTCCTCCAAGAGCCTCACCCTGCCATGCCATCTTACTCATCCTCATGCTCAGATATGCAGCAGCCACCTTCACACCTGAATTTTGGCTATCTTCACCTGAACAGTGGCTTGAGACAGGGAAATTCACTCCTCAGACCAGACTTGGACACCTTTATTCTACTTACCTGTGGTGTACCCCTGTTCCATATCCCTGCTGCCCTTCCACGTGACTTCCCCCTTCCCCCATCTCTAGTCCTAACCACTCCCTCAGGTTCTCCCTGTTGGCTCTGT
The DNA here is from genome assembly GCA_013399875.1 of Gymnorhina tibicen. Taxonomy (NCBI): domain Eukaryota; kingdom Metazoa; phylum Chordata; class Aves; order Passeriformes; family Artamidae; genus Gymnorhina; species Gymnorhina tibicen. The sequence continues at coordinate 441,167 of VXAZ01008843.1, forward strand.
TATCCTAACACCGCCCTTGTACCTCCCCTATGCCCTGCCATGTGCTCTCTCCACGCCCTCTCTGCCCTGGAGAAGGGGCTCTGAATCACCTGAGCCGGGGCTCTCTGCTTTGGGGATCAGCCAGCCACCAGCTTCTCTCTGCCCTGGGTACCATGCCATGTGCTAGCCCTCTGTCTATGAGGGCTATCACATGTGTTGGTCCTAGACCTTGGGGAGTTAGCATGGAATAAAGACCTTCTGCTGTCTCCATGCAAGAGAGCCTTCTCGCCTCCTTTACTGCCACCGCGTTGTTGTGAGCCGACAATTAACTGGGATAGCTCAGGCTGCCGAAAGGCTGCGGGAAAGTGGTTCTCCCACTCTTCCTAGGAATGCCCTGCGGCACTCTCAGGAAGGTTACGTCGTGCCTTACCAATGCAGGAAACCATGCACAGTAACAGTTACCTACAGTATCTTGGGCTTTTCAAGGCAGTAGGAAGTGCTGATGTTCCTTGGGCCAATGGAAGTGGCAAGCTGATCAGCAAAGTCTGTATACCTGAAACTTGTTCCACTGTGGCTTCATGGTGTACTGCTAATGCAGGTCCTCCTAGATCACAGTGGGTTTGCGTGCACTGGATGAATACACAGTGTTTGTTTGCCACCTCAGTGAGACAGTAGTAGGCCCTACATTATCTACCTCCTCAGGGATACAAACCTCCTCAGTTAGTAGCATTAAAGAATCATAGAATTTTCTGCATTGGAAAAGACTTCTAAGATTGAATCCCTCTGTTAACCTAACACTTCCAAGTTGACATCTAAACTGTGTCTCTACACCACATCTGCACATCTTTTAAATACCACTGATGGCAACTGAACCACTTCTGTGGGAAAACTGTTACAATCCTTGACAATCCTTTCCATGAAGAGGTTTTTCCTAATATCGATTCTGAACCTCCTGTGACATAATTTGAGGCCATATCCTCTTGTTCTATTGCTTGTTACTTGGGAGAAGAGACTCAACAGTCACCTTGCTACAAATTCCATTCAGGTAGATGTAGACTGTGCTAAGGTGTCCCCTGAGCCTCCTTTGCTCCAGGGTAGAATACCGCAGCTCCCGTAGGTACTCCTCATAAGATTGGTATCTGAGCTGATGGTGCTTGTCTTCTCCAGGACTTTATCATCCCTATGCGGATGACCAAAGGCCACAAAGAAGTTCAAGATTAATAAATATGTGAAGCATCTGGACTGTAGACTTCACCCAAGGGAAGTCTTGACGATTACTGCTTCACTAGACCCTTGTGGGAGCAGATCAAGTAGCAGTTCTGCTGAAGCTAAAAGAACCCACAGTGTGCTTTGCATTCAAACGCACATATCACTGTTCAGCAAGTCTGCAGCAAAAGCTGTTCTGAACAGATAGAGATGCAACAAAGAAGGGAAACAGCTGTAGGCTCTCTGAGAAAACACACACAGACTTGCTTGTGCTGCCCTATTTAAGGTGCATTTTGTTGCTTGTGAGAACACCCTACTTGTTCACACCTACCTATGCTGTTCAAGCACAAGTGTGTGTGACCCATTGTAGCACCCCAAACCATTTAAATGCAAGGGGGTTTACTTAGGTTCCTTTACTCTGGGCTAAGTGCACAGGAGAAATACCTGCCAGATATTCTCCAAGAGGTCAAAATTAAACAAAAATATAGTGGAAAAATATAGAAAGTCAAGGACCTTTCACAAAGGATTTAATACAACATCAAATTAACATAAAACACAGCATTAACTTAGCCTATTCAACTTAGCAAACTTTAAATCCATTAGATGTTAAGTTACCCAAAATGTTCCATGAAAAGAGAATTAGAAGAGAGAAAGCCAGAAAAATACAGAAAAACACAGCGCTACCAACTCCTGGATTCCAGCACAAATAAACTCCAAGAGGGGTCAGGGTCAAACAAGATGTGTGCTCACTTCTCAGTCAGCTTATTGAACCTCTGGCCTGCCTGTGCCCTCCCCCCAGGTGGGACTCCGGTCTCTTGGCCACTCAGGAGCTGGGTTAGCACTGCCTCTGGTGTATGATTAATTGATTGATTGATTGATTGACTGACAGACACTGTGGGGCTGGGATGCTCTAGTTCTGGGGTGGGGGATGTGGTGTGTGGAACAGGGCACTGCCTTGCCAGAGCAAGGTCCGACCTACCCCCCCCGCCCCATCCTGAAATATCTCGAGACATCAATCTTTTCCAGCCTCTGACACCCATGAATATCCTGGAGTCCTCAGTCTTCTCTCTGGTGGGAAGGAGGAAAGGAGGAGCCTGTCCTGTGCCTTGCTGTATCCAGAGCGGGCCCAGGGGACAGCGCCAGTCTCTGCAGAGTTCAGCAGCACGCTTGTATCCATGTGCTCGCCACAAATCTGACCTTTCCCACCTCTGACACACACACATCCCCGCCTCTCCGTGCACCTACACTACTCACTGGCTAGTCTGGGCTGATCACACTGACATGTGTGGGAATCCAGAAGGTAGAAAGAACATCCCCTGCCTGTTTTAAATAATTTTAAATAATTTAACCCCCCTGGACAGTGCTGTATTTGACCTTCGTCCATGGAGAAAACTTCTAACCTTTTCAGTAGAATTAGATGATAGAATATTTTGTAAAGTTATCACAGGGTGAAAACCTAGAGGTTTTGGGTTTATTAATGTAGCAAATAGATAAAGAGCAAAAAACTCCAAAATGGAGGATTGCTGTAGTTTCTAAGTTTCTTCTACTTCTTCTGTCCCTCCATGTTCTGCAGTAAAAGCAGTTTCAAAGGATTGGATGAAAAACTCCGCAGTTCTGGCGGGCATTTGTTAAGTATTGGTAGATAAATGAAAATATCTTTCGTTTTAAGTCCTTATTGGGTAATCTACCCTTGAAAGGCTGTGTTATCTTGATTCTGTGGACATTCTGCGGACATTCAGCGGACATTCAGCGGACATTTTAAGAACATTCAGAACTCTCCGGACTCTCTGCTATACTCCTTGCTCTATTCTTAACTTTTCTGATAAGACTTAATAAACTATCTGTAAGCAGAGAGCGATGGATGTCTCATTAGTATTTGGGATTCCTGGCAAGGATCTCAAATCCTCCCTCAGCAGGGGAGGTCTGGTTTAAGGCACATCAAAACCAACATGTGGAATTCAAAACAGACATGCAAATTACTTTTGTGAAGTTACTAAACTAACCTAGTGACTCTTCATTGGTGCCTATTCATTACTTACCTTTATGAAAACTTTGGTGACATTCATAAATAGTCCTAATAATTTTGTTTTCCATCATTTCTTCTTTAACAAAAATGTTAAATGTGGTTGTATAACAGGGACAAGGAAATGAAGCCACACTTATCCAGCAGAAAACCGTGATATTTAATTAATTAATTGTCCACTTATATGTCTAATCACATAAGGAGATTGGTCAGTGACCATCCATCCCTTAGGGTGATTGGCTAAGGTTTTACAACACCCATTTTTCAATAACATTTCACCACTGTATCATAAGCAAGACTCAAACACCGGGTGTCCAGATAGTTATACAAAAACATCTTATTGTTTTCATACCTTGCATGAGGACGGAAAGATTCACACAGAACACTGCAAGAAGCTGGACAATCCTTCTAACAGGCTTTTCTGTATCCACAGTTAAATATATAGATTTCAAATCAATCTTTGTGAGAAACCTCTATTACACATTACCATACAAGCACTTTCTCTTTGCACCCCCATTTTAAAAGCCATTATTTAGCCATTTAGTGTTTTCAGGCTAAGTTAATAATTGAGATTCTTGTTTCCCAATAAAAGTGTGAAATACTATCAGGACAAATGCCTGAAAGAATTATTTTAAAAGAAAAAAAGAATACATTATTTATATTATTTATCAAGTAGATCCATAATCTAGGAAAAATATCACGTTAGTTTGAAAAAATTATTTTTCATAAAAGAATGTCGATATTAAGAAGAGGGGAATAAAATTATTTATTAATGATGATGTCAAACATTCTATTATTTGGCTAGGATTGAGATTTGATGGGTGGTTTGCCCTTTTAAAATATTAGCTTAAGATAAGATTTTTTCCAGTTCTCTGTAATTTCCCCTGTGTGGTAAACTTTATTAAAAGCCAACATACATAGCTGAGAAAGCTTATTTGATGATTCCTTTTTGGTGGTTTTAAATGCACGTGGTTCATGTCTCTCAGTAAAAAGAAAAAGACAAGAGAAAAAAAGAGCTTTACTGGTTGCTGCTTTCACATTTTTCAGGAGAAATGAATGTTGGAATGGAACTTTTCAATTCCACTCTTTAATCAGCTGAGTCTTCCCTCTTACTTGTGATGTTGGGGTATGCTCACTAAAATCAGCTCTAGCTCTTCTCTGTTATTATAAACCCTTTCCCCACCATCCAATCAGACATTCTACCAGTTAATGGGGTTCAAAGGTAACTGTTCAGTAATTTGTCCAGATAACGCCACTATTGTGTCACTCTTTGTATTCAAATAATCAAAAAATACCAGTATACCTGTATTAAATATTATGTATTATACAGTATACCTGTATTTCTGTATTCCAGAAAAGGAATAAGGCTCAAACAGGAGGGCATCTATAAATGACTTTTTAAGAGAGAACACAGCACTCCTCACACAGCCATGAAAGGGGATAGGTTCTATGTAGTAGCTAGAAAAAAACCCACAGGTGATCTTCCTCAGATAAATTTCACACCTGAATCTTATTTCCTTTTTTAGACAATGTGAGACCAAATCTTGAGACTTTTCTATATCGTTCTGTGTTATTTGAGTAACCTCCCACTAAAACGGTGCATCCAAATTAAAGCACAGAAATCTGAGAGCTTTTTGAAATGCAGTGCTATTAACTCTTCCTGTGTGTGCATCAGTCACATGAAACAGCATGACCTAAGACTACTATTATATGCTTTAATTTGGAAATATCATGCTGCGCTCCATCTTTCACTACATTTCTACCCAGGCTTCTGATAAAACAATCCAATCAGCTAAAACAAGATTATATGGTAGCTGTAGATGCATAGCATGAAAATTTTATCCCTGAAGAATTTCTTTATTAAACTAATTTTGTTTCTCTCATTAATCTCTTTGAAGATTGTTCTGCAATAAAGAAAGGATGTAATCTGCCACTGACTGATTGCTTCAGATTCTTCAGTCCCCATATCTTGCTTTTCAAAAGGCTGTCCCCCCACGTTTCTTCTGGCTACTTAAATAGAAAACAAGCTGAGAGAAAACAGGTTTTGTATACCTTTTCATAAGCCTTTTAAAAAAAGCAATAAAGAGAATTCAAGCATTTTTCACACATCCTCAGCCCTGGTTTTTGAGGTTTTATTTTCCAAGTTTAAGGCTCATCCCATTCTGTGTGTTTTGATCCTGTCAGTAATTTCTTAGACAACAAAGATCTGTTTCTTTGCATTATCTGTACCTGCTGGCACTAAGACAAGCCTCAAACTGTAGACTTCCAGTTGCCTGACTATTGAAAGAAGTCTGAGCCCCAAACTGTGAAGAAAAGTGAAGAAGACAGGGCAAAACAGAATTTATTGAGCCCAAAATACTAAGAGATAATTTGTTTAAAATAGCTAAGATGAGAAATACTTAATGTCACAGCTGAATGCTCCTGTGTACGCTCATCACTCTTTCTGAGTGGATGGGAACCTCTTCCCCACCTCTCAGAAGAGTGCCCTGAGCTGCAGAGGCAGTCTGGTGCTCTGTAGTAGGACTCCTCCGCAAGACTATTTTGCTTGCAAATAATAATTAAATATTCATCTGGTATACACTGAAGACAGTAAGTAGAAGTGAGTTTTGCTTCCAGCCTGTTGATAAGGAAATTGGTGCAGAAATGAGAGAAACTTGTGTTGCGCACTTTTCTCCAATACTTATTTAATCTGAAATAGTTGTGGATTCCTTAGCTGCAAGCATCCCCCTTCCCAGCTGAATACATCATTAGAGCAGCGAGCGACACTCGATTTTTCACTGAATAGTCCACTGAGCCACTGATTTCTTCATGCAAAATGAAACAGCTTCTGCAAAAGAGACAAACATAGCACTTCACCTTATACTACCCAGGAGTCTGATTGCTGGATGTCCTGCAGGGTAGTGGGAGACAGGGATTCAGGGTCTGTCAGGAAGAGGAGGCAATTAGATCATAGATTTTTGGGTGAGCGCTCAAGCTGTTTGAAAACAACTTGAGAGATGACAATACCTCTTTCTCTTCTAGCTGTATTCTTGTGTAAACCTGATCTGTTTAGGTTTTAAATCGTTTCTTCACCCAAATAAACATGCTATGTCTGTGAATCCTGGGAGGATTTGTGTAAGAGGAAATGCTGTTTGTTCCTATAGGGTTATTGTGAAGTACTGAAATACTTCACAGTAATGAAATTCCATAATGAATATAATAAATAAAAATTTCTAAAGTAACTTCCTGTAGATAGCATGTCCCATTCAGTGCAGTGCACACTCTGGTGCTTGTTTCTTTTATGGTAGTTCAGAACCACACCTTACTGAGAGCCTTAAGTTTATTATGAAATTTTCTCAATAAATTTGTATTGACACCTTGTAAATCTTTACCTTCATTTTTCTTTATGTACTTAGTTCCAAAAGCTGTAGAATTCATTATAACTGTGAATACATCGGTTGTAAAGTTCAACCACACATACTACTAACCATCTGAAATGGTTCCAGAGTTTTGTGACTTTCAAGAGCAGTACCAAACATTTAAATCTCTATTAACCATGTGCAGCATGAAAGGCTGTTCAGAATGACATTCAGGACAATATTTTCAGAGGTTTACAAAATCATATATTGTGTTAGTCTGTTCTCTACATTTTAAGGCAGGTAAATCTTCCTCTTACAATCTGTTAGTGGGTGAGGGAATCAGGCAATGGGCCATGAATTCTTTGTGCTTCAGCTACTAAACCACCTCCCCAGTCTCCACTTACCAACCACCATTCTGCTTCTGTGATGCAAAGATCCTACAGGCCTGAGTGCAGCACAGGAAGGGTGAAACAAGTTTATGTGGCCATATTCTTCATTCCCACCACTGAGGGTGTGCTGCATCTCACAGTTCTAAAACACTTTATTGGCTTCACTGTAGAAAATACCTCAGCCTTACCTAGCAAAAATATTCCAAACTAGGTAAGTGCAGATGTACATCAAAGGTAACCCTCAAAACAAATACAGAGGTGCCATTACCCTTTCTGTGACATAGCCTCTTATATAGCATTTGTCTTCGCTCCATCATATGGTTTTCTGATTCATATTCCTGTACCAGAATGATATCTACTGACTGCACTGTATTCAAACTCACTCAGTGAACAGATTCACTATACTCATCAATTAGTCACTGGGAAATGTTGTCTTGAAGTGTAGACTTCTTTAAAATACACCAGGCTCCTGTTAGTAATCAGATAAACTGCCATTGATTATATTCAGAGGAATATGTTATTTTACACAATATGATCTCCTAGTCCTTGTGAAAGCTATCATCTTTCTTTCCAGAAACAATGAAGAGTATGACATGGAAATGTAAGGACTACCTGATTTATTCTCTGGTTCCCCGAAAATCTTGAGTAGTGATTTTTTTCTTCAGGTGAGTGATAGAGTTGTGGATTAACTTTGCATGTAATCTCTATTTTACCTGTTGTCCGTGGGCAAGAAATCTACATTGTCATAGGAATTCAGAATTACGTACAGAGGTGTTAAAATTAAATTTCTGCTGCAAGAGTGAAAGTGTAGGTGCCCTTGTGTTTCCTCCCAGTTTGTTTTAGAAATGAAATTTATTCAATTGCAGCCCTGTTCTGTCCATTCCTCTCTGTCTGTGCCTTTTGAAAAATTTTAAAGCAGGAAAATAGCACTAGTTTAAGAAAGGTGATTTTTATGACATATCCGAGCAGAATGACTAACGAGAAAAAAAATGGCCACTTCATGATTTATGAAATGTCAGAGAATCCAGAAATGACAGCATAGTTACAAATTCTGCATATGACAGCAAATGTTTCATTCAGATCTCATTCTTTAATTCACAGTAGACAAAAATCCATAGGAAATCAGGCTTTGAATTCTGCTTCAGGTCTATTTGCTTGAATTATTTTGAAATTTTAAGAAAGCATATCAAAAAAGCCCAAGAACTTTAGATACTTAAAGAAAGTTGGGAAATAAATGACAAGAAAGTACTAATTTCCATTTTAATTTTGTCTAAAAATAATAATTAATATTAAACCTCTACTTACTGTGGTTTTCGTTATCTATACACAATATTCAGGGCATGCTGGGATCTGAAGATGTGGAGTTAGATAATCTCTGTCACAATGAGCCATTTTAAAGACATTGGACATCCATTCATGTACTGTTTATTTGAATTTGAACAGTCCTGGAGAAAACACTAGTGAAAAGAACTCACCAAAATACATTAACTGGACATTCTAGGGTTTTTTTTAAATTTTGCATTTTACTGTCAGGGAAAAGAAAATTACTGTTCCAGAGATAATTTATCCGTTGCTTTAAATAGAGAAAATCTTAAAGGAAATACCCTGAGCTTTCAGCCTTAAAGCATATCTAACAAAACCATAGGCTATAATTAAGTTTTGCAGAAATGTTCTAAGGAAATATCTCCTGATCATTCAATGCATCACAAAAAAAGAGTAAATTCGGCAAGTAGGTATTCATACGGCTATGCATCTGTACTTATACTGCCATACTCTATATATCTCTTGATAGCTCCTTTAAGGACCCCACTAAATGGTAGGAGGGCCCCCATAGCTAACTGCACTCGTCCATTGTTCCCATTCACTTGGGAAATCGTGAACTGGCCAGACACTGCCACCTCTGCCTCTTTGGTATGTGTGAACAACAGATGTGGTAACTGCCACATCCGAATGACAACCTTCGAATTTTCACTACAAAGGAAAAATCAGGAAAGCTTTCACCTGGACTCTTTCCATTATCTAACATTAAAGGTCCTTCTAGGCTTACAGCCTTTTTGCTTCACCTGTATTTGATTCGCTAATCCCAAATCAGGGGCAACAAGCCAGCCCTTTCCCAAAATACCTTTTTTCTGTGGGATTTTTAACTCAAAGACAGCAGCTTTTGACTGCAGCGTGCTTGCATCCAGATGGCTTGGGACCTATGTGGGTAAAGGGCAGATCTGTACAAGTCCTGGGCAGGGGATTATTTCTTGAATAAATAGACCCTTGGTAAAATTTGTGAAGGAGAAAAAAAAAAGTCATGTGCATATTGTGTTAGCATAATGTATTTTTGCTTTGGTAAGGAAACACTGAGATTATTCCTTGTCTTAACTAGCTCATTTTAGAAGAGAGTTTGCCATACTGCACAGAATTACATTTGCATTTACTGTCAGGAGTAGAGCTCCTTCCTGGAGTTTCTTACTGGTTTGCTTCTTGCTGGTATCCCTCATTTGTGAATGTCATCCTCAGGCTGCAAACGCTTCTAGGGGGGAACTCTGTATGGGAATTATGAGCATCTAACACAGGGCTATGGATTCTAGTGGACATCTTAAAACTGATAGTGTACAATATGAATGTCTCACACACACACACACATTGAAATAGGCCTCAGCAGCTTAGTTGAAAACATAGAGGAAGCCCATGTTACAAAAGGAATTTGGATTCAAATTTGCCCCAAAATTCTGGGGTTTTGTTGTTGTTGTTCTTTTGGTTTGGTTTGGTTTGGTTTGGTTTGGTTTGGTTTGGTTTGGTTTGGTTTGGTTTGGTTTGGTTTGGTTTGGTTTGGTTTTTTTTACTGTCAGTCAGTATATTCAGATCCATCTGATCAAGGCATTGTATCATTGACGTCTCATGTCCCTCAATTTGACTAATTTTAGTTTAAAACCACTTCCAATGTATTTGGCCACCCAGTGGGGTTGTCAGGGTCCAGCTCTCACATGCATTAACTAAATAACAAATAGGAATGGGCCATGACAGCATATTCAGTTGGGGTCCTTCCCAATGTAGGCTGATGAGGATTTCACTTCAATAAAGAGAACTGAATTCAATCACAATAGAATTTAAGTTTGAATTTGTGAATAGTAAGGACAGTAAATAAACTACTTGCAGAAAAAAAAAGAAAGAAAGAAACCTCACCATTCGCTATGTATGTGCACTTTTCAACCCCTTTGCAGAGCTCACAGGTTCTTTTGAGTGTGTATATCCTTGCAGTCTCTTCACAAAGGAGCAAAAAAAGCAAACCAACAAATTATACCCACAGGCAGCAAAATATAACCCTAATGAGAGAGCCTTAAGATGAAAATGTGCAGAGATTCCAGCACGCTTTGTAGTTTATCATAATGAAATTTCTGATTTACAATATTAGTATCATATATAAAATTTTAATCAAAAATGCATTTGGTTCACAGTCTCTTACTTGTGTTAACCAATCTCTCAGGACCTTCATTAATGCAGTTTTTGACCAGGGCTGCCTAAGAGGTCAGAAACAGAGGATGGAAAAGACCTCTCTATTCATTGGTTTCCAACCTTGGCTTTATAAGCAGACAGGTTGCACAATCCAGTCCATGAAATTTCTTGAATTTTATCTTTTCGTCATACAAGGATCCTCTTCTCTTTTTTATCATATATATATATTAATTGCTAATTTTTAGTAATTTACTTCTCTACTAACATTTGCCCTTAGAGAAAGAAGTTGTTCTTCCTCTTGTCAATAACCATTCCTCTTATATACTTAGGGAAAACAAAATCTCTCTTCTCAGCCTCTGCTTTACAAAGCTAAATGAGACAAACTGTTCTTCCTTTTCTCACTCGGTGAACATTCCATGTCCCTGGTGAAATTTTGCAATACCTATTCCAATTTACATCACTCATTATTATCAAAGAGTGAGTTGGTTATGTTTATGAATTTAGGTGAGGACATGTAAAAATCAGAAACAGAGAAGATATGTTAGCTCTATATTTGCATCACTTTTCAGGTTTTTGCCCTGAGGTGTTTCCTACTAATATGTCTTTTCTGAAATATCTCCAAACATGATCATTCTTCAATTAAAAGTTCAATCAGAGGATATAAATTAGAAATAAACATATAATCAGGAGGTTAATATAATCCCGCATGGTCATCAATTTACAGATAAAAATAACTTTTTGCTTTTGGAACTCACAAATGGGCAAGAATTGAAGACAAATCTGAAATGAACTGATGTTTTTCAAAAAAATTTTTAAATTTTGTGTGATTTAAATTTTGCCTGTAAGAGCAAGTATTATATTCCCCTGAATAAAATATTTCAGCCTCTTGTACAGAGACCTTCTTTGAGTCAAAAATAAATAGTACATGATGTTTTAAGATATACAAGAACAATAGTGACACAGGTATTTATTTTATGAAGCCCCACAAATTTTCTATCAGCCCCCTTTCTGGAATATGCAACAATGCAATTGGTAACTGTATATTATACATTATACATCCAAAAACATAATTAAAGAAATTTCTGTCCTAAGACATGTAAGGAATACGCCTTTTAAAATGCAAGCTTAATGGTACAAGAATCAGGTAGCTAGAGTTCTGTGTATTGAAAGAAATTTGAGATTTACTTGTCTGACAAAGGATCTAAATGTAAATGAGCACCAAGATCAAACCACTATTAAAATAATTCCCATCTAGGCAATGCAGGAGAAATAGCGGTTAAAAGCACGGCTAAAAATATCTACCATGACTCAGAATCTTTGAGGATCCACAATCAAAACAGCCAGTAATGTGCACCTGTGACCCTTTAACTTGTTTTTGCAAATGCTTTATCTTCATTTCTAAGACAAACTATTTGCAAAGCAGGACCTGAAAGCAGAAGATGCCAGAAGTGTCCAGCCTGATGAGAAACAGCAGGGTTTTGCTGTAACAGAAATACCACCAGAGCCCCTGTTTGCACTGGCTTAAATACTACTTAAAAATATGATATGGGGTGTTTGCTGTCATTTATCTCTGAATCATTCAGCAAAGAAAATATGATGGGGACCAGGAATTCACAGTGGCAGCAAAAAGTGATATGGACACTCAGGTGTTAAGTATGGGAAAATTTACTGTGAGTATTTTATCAAAAACAAATCTATGGAATTAAAACCTTTAAAAACTGGGTTCAATAAAGGAAATACCTCTGTATTTTTCCACCTTTCTCTCCAACATGGAATTGAAAAATTCTGAAATATTTCATTTTTGAAATTTTGAATATTTTTTTTCTTATATGGAAATGAAGTTTTTAAAAAATTACATATACATATTTTAAAGAAAAGGTAAACAGGTTCTGTAATGTCAAGATCAAATTGTGGAGCAGAGATTTTTTTTTTCCTTCTTTTTATTTCATATAAAAGGAAACATTAGGATTTTTTTCCCAAAAAGTCCCCATTTTTTCCCTTTTTTAAAAAAATTTCATTTGGAGTTTTCTTACATAATTTCTGTCAAAATATAAACAGTTTTAATTTTTATTAAAGTTAGTTCAGCATATTTATGGTAGCTGGAGAATTTGCTTGTCTATTTACTTATTTTTCTAGTCTAGCTTCAAAAAAAGCTGGAGTTGAATAAGAAATTTTCAGCAGATGGGATATGTTTGCATTTTCGGAGAGCAGCCATGTCAGTTCTGCAGTCCAGTCGTTCCTTTTTCTACCTCCAGAGAGAAGCACACAGGTTTAATGATGCTGCCTTCACCAGACACCAGGGCTGTGATCTTTCTGACCCTCAAACACCAATTTGATTTTTCAGTAGCATAAACAGTAAAACTTCCATGGCCTTGATATTTTAGCAACAAACTCCCAAGGACACCTGTGACAACTAGCAATTGTAGTTAATGCTTCATTCTAGGTAGTTTTTCTTAAAGCTTACATAAAACACGCAAAAGAAATTTGGCCTGTTATGCCCAAGGTGAAATTACCAAATCTCAAGGCAATTTTTTCACAGTGATTCCATGAGTGAAGTACTTAAGAGGCACATTCAATCAGGAGGCCAGATTCCTTCATTAATATCTCAGCAAACTCTGCAATGCATGAATGTTTCATGGTCTCTTTTGTGCCTTCCTTGCCTTATAACATCCTTCATGCTCCTGAACATTGCTTTTGCTGGATGCCAACCCTGTGTGACGCCTGCATACAAATACTGAAATGCCACTTCAAGTACATACCCTGACCAGCTATTTTTGGGCAGCCTATATGTCATTATATAACAGCACATATGCTATAGATCTAGATTTTGGTTTAGCTAAAATAATTTTCTCCAGTGGCTTGAATTTTAAATTTTGCGTTTAGTCTTAAACTAGCTCAGAAGTAGTTTACCTTTTGGTTTACTGCAACTCTGTATTTTCCTGCCAGAGTTGGAATATCAGGGAATGACATGTCATATTTAAGAAGTGATATTTCATGTTTATTATTCAGTTGGTTCTAGTTTGCATTGTTTATTGAGATTTATTTTAAATGGTGACACCAGTTTTCTAGGTGGTTAAAAGCCATGCTTTCCAGAGCTGATTGAAAATTCATAAGGCTTTATGAAACATTGTCATGTCTTTCTTTTGTAAGCATATAACTAATTCTCCTTAGAACAGCATCTGTGAGATATTGTTCATTTCAGCAAGGTTTTTTTTTAATAAAGGCTACTGAAGACCTTAATTTTTTTTTGTTTGTTTTGGTTTTTTTTACTAACGGGTTTTGCTTTATAAATCCACATGGAAATTGCATGGAAGGAAATTTTTTAATTAGTTCCAAAGCTGCATTTTTTTTTCCATGGTATATCCCTGTTGGTTATTAGACGCCCCCCTTTTAAAGATGATCATACTTTGATTGCTGTTAGCTTTTACAGTGGTTGGATATATATGATTTCTGTGAAATCATAGATGATTTCAGCATACTTCTAGTCTTTGTGCTGACATACAGAAGACAATGAATGGCTCAATCATGTTGGTACATGCTGCTGGCCAGGCTCTGCTGACTACCAGAGCCTCATCTTCCTTTGTAAACAACCATATGACTTGTTAGAGATTACCGAGGGAAAGCAAGGGACTGTATTAGATTGAATATTGATCTCAAAGTAGTATGCTGCACTTCTCCCTTTGGTTTTTAATAGCAGCACTAATAGCACACTGCTTTTACTGCTGCACTCTGAGAGACAGATGCTTCCAGCAGCTTCCTGGTGCAGAGTACTGCACACACGTGCTTCTTCCCACATTAAAAATCTCATATTCTCTATTTATTTTGGGTATGCCCTACAATAATTAAATAACAGAAAAGCTATGGTTTTCTATTTTACAGGGACTCAGCTTGAGTAATGTTGAAGGAAGGCTGGAACTGATCTGTGATTAACTTTACTACTGAAGAGAACTAAGAAAACCTTTCTGAAGCATTTACTACATTTACACAGTAATATAAGCCTGTGACTGCTTTTGTAACATGTTGTTCCACTATTGGTGTCTTTGAAAACAAAGCAAATTAATCTCATGTATACAAATTTGCATAATGTGTGAAAGTAATGCATGAACTGAAAAAGTTTCCTATACACTACTGAGAACAGCTCACACAAAGTTTTAGAGAAAAATGTTCACTTCCAAGCCCCCCAATTGCCTGGCAGAACTTTGAGTTAAAGAAGTCAAGGATGGATTTTTAAATTCAATGTCTAAGGAAAAATAACCTTCAAGGCCCACAAAGGGTAGTAAAAGGTAGATAACTTCAGATTGAGTGGGAGAAAAATATTGATTACAATAAAGAAAATGTCTGAGATGATGGTTGTCAACAAATTTCAAATGCTGGAAATGCGGAACTTACTCTGAGTAAAAACACATTCTATATTCTTCCTATATTACTATATAAGGCTATTTTCCTTTCACATTAATAAGGAATTAATATGAAACTTACTGTTTGAAATTCAGCTGTATTTTGAATTGTTTCTTCTAAGAATTCTGTTTCTTACATGCAAAAGTTTTTTGCAATAAAGAATGTAGACTCAGCCACCGGGCAACATTTACATTGGTGTCAGTACATTTTCTGTGTAGCAATGGCAGGATGAACCCTTACTGCTGTGCTCTGATCAAACTCCTCTAACAGGAGGCTGTAGAAAATCTGTGGATTGTCACTGCTTTCCTCTCATGGACCAAAAACTGCTGCCCTGACGTGTTAGCAACAAAAATGGATGTTTGACATGGTCAGGGAAGGAGAAAGTAAACCATAAATATAATGAATTATTGAAGGATGTATTTCTCAGGGTTTCAAACCACTCAAGTGCACTGGCCATTTCTTATAGAGTGTATGGTAGCAAAACCCTTTGGGTGTTAAATGGAATGTACAGTCGTTGATAGAAAGCACCAATTATCAAGAATTGTGGGATATGGTTAGACTCTTCTATAGAAATCTTCTAAGTGGCTTCTGCAAGATATCTACATATTCAGGACTTAGATGGGAGATAGGATTTTGGCCATTGTGAATTCCAGATCAGGGGAAAGCTATTTATATCAAGCCTTCAAAGGCTTAATGCTTAATGAATATTAATAGTAGAAGTGGGAATTTTTATATAACATCTTGGTTTACCAAATGTAAAGAAGCTTTGTGTTGCTTAAATTCTAAAAAACACAGCACCACACCATCAGCTACTTATAGAGTTAACAGAGATCACGCTTGTGGTTGAAAGCATGGATATGATCCATCCTGGGATCACACATAATTTGCTACAACTGAACTTACCACAGGTATTATCTAGCCCAGCATACTGTCCCCAGCAGTAACAGAAGGAGATACTATTATAAGGCTAAAATTTTGAAGTTTGTTCCCCTGAAGAAGAATTCTCTCCTAGAATTCACAGCCCTTGGATTCCAAGTACTGAAGGCACTCCCCGGCCTTTCCTTTCACACATATGTTGCCTATGGGTTTTGCTAATCCTTTTCTGAACCTGCTGGTCTGCCTACAGAACCTCCTGGGGTTAGACTTTCCAGAAGACTGCTGTCCACTGTGTCCAGGTGCCCAGGGTGAAAGTACTTTCTTTCATCTGTTTTGACACTTGCAGTAGTTTCACTGAGTTTATGCTGTACTGCGGGATTTAGTGAGAAATCATTCTCATCCACTTTTTTCCATATGTACTGCTTTCACTATTTTGTAAATCCCAGCCACGTACCACCTCATGCTTCTCTTCACATGGAAGAATCCCAGCCACTTCACTCTCCCCTCACGAGGCAGTTGCCCACTTACAACAGTTGCCTTTCTCTGTATCTTTTCCAGCTCTGTCCTTCACGGTCGCAGAAGAAGCCCAGACTCTGCTCCCAAGGATGCCTAACTCTTCGTTGGCTTTTTTGACCATTGCTACACATCAAACTGGGAACTCCAGAGAGTGGTCAACAACGACTCCAAGGGATCATTACTGAGTTGTAGCTGAAAGCTCTGAGCTCAGTATCGTGTAAACACAATTTAGACTATTTCCTCTATGTCTATTATCACGTCTTGTGATTCCTTCTCTTTCCCCTTCATTTCAGGGACTCTATGTAATAGTCTCAGTTATTCCTTATGAAAATCCCACATTTCTCAATCCTTATGTCTTATTTTCCTCTTATAACAAAAACTTTCTTTGTTTTCTGTTCTCATTCCCTCCAAAAGCAGTCTCCACAGCAGGGAGACTTCTGTGCCCCACATTCACGTGCCAGAGTTCCCTGCTTTATTCCCCATACCACCACTGCTATCACCACCCTGGAGTTTCCCTACTTTCAGCTTGTTGGGAGCTGGTCCTCTTTCCAATCCAAATGCACTATGAAGCATCAGTCATCTGGTTTTATTTTGTGCTTCTTAACTGTAACCCAAAACCTCTTGCCTTGAACACAACTGCACACATATCTATTACACAATCTTTTCTGTTACTTGGAAGAACATCTCCCCTTTGGACCACAGACTGATAGCTGGATTCTCTCTGTGCATGTCTTTCATGTGATGCCACATCCTGGGCTGCATCAAAAGCAGCATGGCCAGCAGGTCAAGCGAGCTGATTTTGCCTCTCTACTCTGCTCTGATGAGACCCCACCTGGAGTACTACATCCAGTTGTGGGGACCCCCAACATAAGAAGTATGTGGACGCCTTGGACTGAGTCCAGAGAAGTGCTACAAAGGTGATCAAAGGGCTGAAGCACCTCTCCTATGAAGACAGGCTGAGAGAGTTGGGGTTGTTCAGCCTGGAGAAGAAAAAGCTCTAGGGAGAATTTAGGGCAACCCACCAGAACCACAAAGGGCCTATAAGAGTGTTGGAGAGGGTCTTTACAGGGACAGGTGGTGGGAGGATTAGAGGTAATAGGTTTAAACAGAAAGAGAGTGGGGTTTAGATTATTAGATATTAGAAAGAAATTCTTCACTCTGAGAGTGGTGAGGCACTGGAACTAGTTGCTTGGAGAAGCTGTGTGGATGCCCCATCTCTGAAGTGCTGGAGAGGCCAGGTTGGATGGAGCTTTGAGCAACCTGGTGTGGTAGAAAATGTCCCTGCCCATGGCAGCTGGGTTGAACTGGATGACCTTTAAGGTGCCTTCCAACTAATACCATTCTATGATTCTATGATCAGTCTATGATGCTCAAACTTCCAGGTTCTATCCCTTGAAAATAAGCTTAGTCCTATAAGCAATCGAAGAAAAAAATTTAAGGAATGTTCTGTCTACCGCACAGGAAGCCTGGGTACTCTGCTATATGGAAAAATTCCCTAGGACAGTGAACTTGAAAGGTAAGGTGTAGCTTTGAGTTACACAAAGAGACAGTAGAGAATCTGAATATTGCTCTCAGGGAGAAGGGTCAAAATAACAATGGGAAGAGAAAGCTGAGGGGGTTGAGGTGAAAGTCTGAGACCCAGAAGCAATCAGTGGTATGTCAGAGCTTCAGTTCATCAGCAATATGGAATTATAGGTGATACATTTGAAAAAGAAAGATTTCACTAGAGCCTCCTAAAGTAATATGAAGAGAGATTATGATAAAGTGCTGTGCTATGCATGGAGAGCAAAGCTGCACATTTTCTGTGCACTGAGAAGTTGTTCCCCTTCTGTCTGATGTGACACAGCAGCACAGCAGATATTTAAATCTTTGTTGCTGTGTAGGTACAAAACGCAACTCTATGGATATTTCTGCTGAGCAAAACGTGAAGAAGAAAGGGACAGCATCCAGCTTCAGATGAGTATCTACCTCTAAATATAGTTCACTGGCTGGTACAGCAGATGCAGACACCACTTACTTGCTAATGTCCAATTTGGTAATCTGCATCTGCGTGATTATGATCTTTGAAGTGCTGGAACTTGGTATCTCAGGTATATATTATATATATATAATTTCATGCAATTTACAACACTGTGGTTTGGGTGAAGAAAATCCATATATGTTTGTCTCTTGTTGTAAAAAGCAACTACATTTGACAAGTTCTAAAGAGATTCCTCATAAACAAAGAAAAGTGTGAGAATTATAGTATAATTACCCCTATGGGGTAGATATGAGGAGAATGATAATGCAGATTTCAAAAAACCCCATGTTTTCTTTGCCATTATTTTAACATTTGTTCTCATGATGAACAGTGTTCTGAACTCCCTAGAGAGTAAGAATCCCCAGCTGGAAGCTACTCTCCTGAGACTCAGGACATCTTTCGGTCTCCTGATTTACCCAGAGCTGTATGATAGTAAAGGTGCAAACTGTTCTAGGAAATTCTCCAGAGGCTGCCTACTGCTCCTGAAGAGCTCCAGCTGCAGCCAGAAATACATTATCCCACTGTTATCCCAAATCTGAGGCTGAATTCAGAAAACTGCCTTTTCTATTTCTCCTGCTGTCTATCTCAAAATCAATAGCTTCAGTTGAAAGAATTACATAATTTCCCCCCCTCACTTTGTACAGTTATGCCTCCTGCATAGCTTACAATTTTTTGTAATACATAGTGTAATGGTGGCTGTTAGACACGGACTAGAGACTGTAGTGTATCTCATGTCTTAAGAGAACAGAGAATGAGGAGACAATTAGTGAACATGTGTAGCAGGCTGACCCTGCTGGATGCCAGGCACCCACTAAAGCCACTCTTTCTTACTCCCCTCCACAGCTGGACAGGGGAGAGGAAATATAACAAAGGGTTCATGAGTTGAGATAAGGACTGGGAGAGATTGCTCATCAAATACCATCGTGGGCAGAACAGGCTCGAATTAGATATATTAATTGAATTTATTGCTAACAAAATCAGAGCAGGATAATGAGAAGTAAAATAAAACCTCAAAAACATCTTCCCCTCACCCCTCCCTCCTTTCCAGCTCTACCTCCTCCCTCAGTGGTGCAAGGAGGCAGGGAATGGGGGTTTGGTCAGTTCATCACCTGAGACTTCTCCTGCTGCTCAGGGAGAGGAGTCATTTCATTGCTGCACCGTGGGGTCCCTCCCACAGGAGACATGAAGTTCTCCATCTCACAAATAACAGCACTCTCAAAACTGCTGCAATGTGAGTCTATCACATCAGGAAAGTCCTCCCCAGACTGCTGCAGTGTGGGTCACTCTTCCATGGTGTGCAGTCCTTCAAGGACAGGCTGCTCCAGCCTGGGAGCAGGGCCCCTCTCTCCACAGGCCTCCCATGGGGTCACAGCCTCCTCTCAGGCATCCACACACTCCAGTGTGGGTATCATCCACAGGCGCAGGTGGATCTCTGCATCCCTTTGGACCTCAACAGGCTGCAGGGGCACAGTTGCCTCACCATGGCCTGCAGAGGAATCTTGGCTCTGGTGCCTGGAGCACCTCCTTTCCCTCCTTCTCCACTGACCTTGATGTCTACAGAGTTGTTCCTCTCACATATTCTCACTCTGCTCTTCTCTGGCCACAATTACAACTGCCAATATATCTTTTTTAAAATTTCTTCCTAAATCTGTTATCACAGAGGCATTAGCACCATTTCTACTTGCCCCAGCCTTGGCCAGCAGCATGACCATCTTTGGAGCCATTCAGGATTGGCTCTGCTGAACATAGAGGGAGCTTCTAGCTGCTTCTCACAGAAGGCACCCCTGTACCTCCCCCTCTTTGTGGCTTCCTCCCCCCGCCATATGAATGTTTGGCCTTAAAAACCCAATACAACCCAATTCACTCCCTTTTTAATACTATAATCTTCGTGACGTCATCTTTCGTTTCTCTAAGTACTGCAGCAGTTACCTACACAATCTTATCTAGTAATCTATCCCATTGTATGTCAGTCTGTGAGGGAAATTGCTTCCTTGCTCTCACTTTATTTGACAGCACTGACAAGTAACACTTCCTTTCTTGATTATACCCACCTACATGTAACTGAGGGTTTTTTCTGCAGTAGTTTTTGCTGAAGGCTGTGTTAGAGTTCCGATTAAGATGAACTTCCAGTGATCTCTCATGTCTAATGAAATAAATGAAACTTTTTGAATGAGGTAGTCTTGACTGCACATACTATTGTACATGATGTCATCAGGATAGCAAGTTATCATGATGCAGATGTTTTCTGATATTTTTTCTTAGAACTTGTTTAGTATTCATACTGTAAATATGCTTTTTTTGTGCAACAGCAATTTTCTGTATCCATAAAAGCAGAATTCAGTAATACCTCTGAACTCCTGCTAGGGTAGTACAATTTTAGGCTTTGTACTATCTACATAAATCTAAAACAATGTGGTGCTCTTATGTTTATTCCTGTCGGTCTTTTAGAAAGGTAGAGAATGATAAGCCACGGCTTAAAAACCCCATCAGAAATTCCCATTCACAAATACTTAGGCGGCTTTTAATTTCAACAGCTCTTAGTTTTGAAACACAGTAGTGTCAGTGAGAGGTGATCATGTAATTTCTCTTGCCGCATAGATCTTCTAGCCTAGAAAAATTATATTTAGAAGGGCTGTTTTCACGCTCTTCGCCTCGGACCTGTCACATTCTCATCTGACTGCTCTGAGCTTCACGGGGGAGCTCCTGAGTGTTTGTCACTCGCCAAGCCTCGTCCGCACAACCTAACGACTCGGAGCAGCATGGAGATGTCTCCAGAGAAACACGGCATGAAAACGCCGCTCGGCATCTTCTACCACACTATCTAGACCTCATTTCTGAAGCTGCCGCTTCAAGGGGTGCCCTGGCCCTGAGGTAAATGGCCCGGCCCGTGGTACGCTCCTGGCCCCGAGGTAAATGGCCCGGCCCCGAGGTACGGTCCCGGCCCGGCGCTGGGGTGCAGCGGGGCAGAGCCCGGCAGTCGCCCCGTCAGACGCTCCCCAGAGCCCTCCCGGCGCCCTGCGCACCACTGCAGCCGCAGCCGAGCGCACCGCAGCGCTCCCGCCGCAAAGGCGCGGGCAGGACGCGGGCGCGGTGGCGCAGGCATCGCGGCATCGCCCCGCTTCCAGAACCTCTCCTCCTCCGGCTCCGCGGGCAGGAGCCCCGCAGCAGCCCAGGCCCCGGTTCCAGAGCCTCTCCTCTGGCTCGGCGGGGAGGGCCCGAGCCGCGGGAGGAGGCGCCCCTCGCCCGGGACTGCGGGCACCGAGGCAGCCGCTGCCCCTTTAAGCTCCAGCTGTTCCTTTCTGCGGCGCCTATTTTTAGCGCGTCCTCTTGGTAGCATCCAGCTCTGCCCCCTCTTTCTCCGCGCTCCCCCGTCCCCCCCCGGTGGTAGGTTCCGCACGGCGGGGGGACTGAGCATGTCCGAACGCGCTCGGCAGCGGCCGCCGCGCCGGGGCTGCGCTCGCTCGCAGGGCGGGAAGGAGGGCGCGGGCGCCGCCGCCGCCGCCCGCAAGTAAGTTTGTCTGCGGGCGCGG